>JXCR01012137.1:431073-454434 GCA_002079205.1 Phalaenopsis hybrid cultivar | reverse complement strand
AACATACAATATCAGCATGTCTATCAAGCACAGGTGAGAGAGGCAAGGAGCGCAAGAACTCCAAATCCACCGAAAGCTGACGAAGCAGCATAAAACAAACAGTTAGCTCATGGATACAACAAAATGGCATTCAAAAAGGAAAGGAAATTACTATTTTAGGATATAGGATTTAAAAGATAATTATGTTAATACATGACTCTTCATTATTGTTTCTGTACAAATAAGGGGCAGTTTTATGTTCGTGGAGAATGTCAGAGAGAGAGAGAAAACACTGCTCAGCAAATAAAAATGTTTAGAAAGAGCAAATTGCCTAAAATAATATTCTTGTGTTTTTTGTACACATGCTTTATGTGCACAGCAAGAAGGTTATGTCAAGAAAAAAAAATTAAGAAATATCAGAAAACTGAAAGGCAATTACAGTTGTTGAACAACTTCTGCATGTTAAATAGCTCCCAATAACAACATCAAACGGCCCAATAAAAAGCTTCCTCCATTTTTCAAACTCATTTGGTGCTCCCTTCTCTTGGCTGTAAATCCTAGTGGACAAGGCAGTGATGTCTGCTAGAGATCCACAATGTTGCAAACGAATAAAATGCCCGCTGATTTCCTTTTCTAAGGAAGACAACAGATGAATAAATACTTCAGCAGCATCCTGCATGAGGAAAGCAAAATGTTTGCTCAATGCATTGCATTATTTATATGAAATTTATCAGGATTCAAAAGGATAGTGAGAATACACCTGTTGTTTCATCATGTTGAAGCCCTGGAGATATTGGGCCATAGCAAGCATCACGCTTCGAGGGTTTACTACAGTCTTCTCATCTCGAACAAGGCACAGCTCTGATGATTAGGCAAATTTCTTAGTGCAGTAGAAAAAGAACAGTTTGAAATCAAATAAACATACATACGGGACAGGAATCTCTGGGGATAGGAGATGAACGATTATAGTGCAGGAATGGAATATGTTGGATCTTATTGTGTTCGTAGGCTATACCAAAGCATTAATAATAAAAAGAAAATGAGAAGAGGAGCGAAGGGGAGTTGAGGGAGTAATAGAAACTACATTATCAGACTCAAAATGTTACAATAGATGACAAGAATGTGGAGCACCCGACGTTCCCTGAGTTGGTGATGGTGCCTAAAATATTACAAAATGTTTGAAGTTGTCAGTCAGCTGGGAGACATTTATTTTTTTTATTATTTTGGCCTTGAATTTAATACGAGGAAAAATAATTACTACTTCATAAAATTTCTTATTTTCTTCTAGTTGCGACTCAAGGCTATAAATAGATGGGACGACTTTGTTAAGTCTGAACTTCTCTTCACATGGAGGTTGTAACTCTTCAAATATTTGACATAATTTTTCATATTTACATAAGGTGAGATCTTGTGACCATTGATCCCTAAGCCGGCTATTCAACTTCTTAGTAAGCCGAGTTGCAATTAAGAAAAAAAATCTCTCTAATGTTGACATAGCAATTAGCCCAATTCAGTCTTAGAGTTGAGTCTTCGTCTTTTTTTGTGTTTGTTTGTTCATCTTTTAGCCTATATAGGGTGATTTCCACAAGTGTTGGTAATTAGTGTAGCATTTATTTCGAGGGTATTTATTTTTGAATAAATCTAAAAAGGATTGTCGAGCTACCAAGATGCCCAGCTGACGAGCTGTCGAATTGTCGAGTTGTCAAGTTGTCAAACTGGCAAGCTGTCAAGCTATTGAGTTATGAGTTGTTGAACCAAACTGCTGAGCTGACCAGCTGCCAGGCTGGCAAGCTGTTGAGCTGACGAACTGTCGAGCTGTCAATTTCAATTATACGGTGAGATATGATAAAAAATTGCATGGCAACATAACACAGTTAGTCATGACATAAAGCTGATGGAAATGAGAAAAAATCGGTGGATATGACTTAATATTATGTATATTTATATAATATATTATAAAATAGTAAAAAGATACCCTGGGGCTTATAAATAAGGGTTAAGCGTAACAATGAGGCGGGAGACCAGGCTCTCTCTTGTCACAAGCTGCTCCTCTCTCTTTCTTTCTCCTTATTTTGCTCGTCAATGCTAGTAGGATTTGCATAACCCACAAACAAAACTAGTCCTTGCATCCTAAAAAGAATCAAAAAGATGTAGTGAGTGTGGATGTATGCATTAAATCTAAAATTATGCATAAACAACTTTAGAGGGACAACCAAGATCGCATTAGAGGAATTTTTTCTACATGAGATCAGATATTCTATCATTAAATCTTTCATCCTTTAAACTCAAATATCTCAAATTTGTTTTGTATAAGTTTTCATAAATTTACATAAGTGCTTTAATTTTTTAATTAAGGAAATTACCCCTTGTAAGCAAATTTCATAAGAGGAAAAAGAAAATCGTCCAAAATTTTTAGCCACTAGGCTCAATAGCCTACTGTTAGGGACAACTTTAGAAAAACTCTTTTTGAAGTATAATTCTGTTGAATAAAAGATAAAGTCTATTCACCTAGATATTAAAGAACAAGAGATCTCACCCTAGATAAGTTCAAAAAATTACGGTGACTACACCCTATAAGCGTAGCTTCGGAGTCCCCAAAGAAAGAAAAGTCCAAATTTAACGAAACTATTTTAATTCTTTTATAACTGAGTTATATTATAAAAAAAAATTATAACTAGACACAAATAGTGGGTAAAATATATTATTTACTAATAATACTCGACGAACTCTCCTTATAAGACGATCGAATCAACTATAAAATGTCAAGAGGCGAGATGTAATGCCTCTAGAATTAAATCTTATAAGTGTAGACAAAGTGGCCCCACGATGATTTCACGTAGAAGTGCTAAGAGCCCCCATATAGATGAATAACCAGTGCATAGTGAAATACAACAATCATTTTTATCAAAATAGTTTTAATTCATATCAAAGAATTAATTTTCGGATATATAAAGTATAGGCTTGTCGTATAGAGACAAGTAATGCATAACTTAATATTTTTCATCCTTATTTTTTCGTAGTTTTCTGTCAAAAGAGAAAAAAACTGGGGAACTAAAGGTAGGCTTGTTGGGCAATCAAGCTACCAAGCTGATGAGCTGTCAAGATATCGAGCTATCGAGTTGATGATTTGTTGAGCTGGCGAGTTGACAAGCTGACGAGCTGCCGAGCAGCCAAGCGGCCGAGCGGACGAGAAGTCGAGCTAATGAGTCATCGAGCTACCAAGATGTTGAGTTACCAAGCTGTCGAGTTGTCAAGCTGATGAGCTGACGAATTATTAAGTTGATGAATTGGGCATAACCAACGGATATTACGGGACCCAACGTCATAAAAGTATTTAATAATTTTAAACTAAATTGTAAGAAAAACATAGACCCCCAAGTCTAACACACCGTTAAATGGAGGCATCATTCATAAGGGTCTAACTTGCCCTTATTGGTCAAGTTGCCCAAGTTTTTTAGGACGAGTTCCCTGATTTTCTTTACAAACTCATTCTTAAGGGCAAGTATGTTGAAATGAACTCAGCATTTAAGCAGAGATATCTATGAACATGTTTCTTTCTTACAAAGAATACAAATATAAAGCAATGAGTACTAGAAATAAGAACAAGAAAATCGTTTAAGAAATGAAAGCCTTCAAATCATCTTCACTCTAAGTGGTGGGCACTTTTTATCTTATGTGTGTTTGTAATCAACAAGCTTAAGTATCAACTTGTTCCTAAAAAATATAATAGCCCTCTCAAGTTGATCAAGTATTTTGAGTGGGGTCTAACAAAATTATGCATCAACTTTCTTCATGATTAAGACGTCAGCATGGAATTTCCTGCTTCAGACATTTCAATTATAAAATTCAATTATCCTTTCCTTAGTTCTTATTTCATGTCCAATTAAACTCTAAACTCATGTAGCATGTCGAGTACAATCGTTAACCATTCTTTCACTTCTCTATATTCATCAAATTTGTCTTCCTCATACGTGGAGCCTGCTGTGACTCCTAGGATATGTAAGGTATGTGCATTGGGCAATGCCTCAGATCCATAAGATAACATAAAAGTGTCTAATCGGACATTAATGATGAGATTCTCCTCAACACCAAGAGAATTAAGGGAAAGACAACCCACCATTTTCTCTTGCACCTTCAACTTTCTTAATCAACAAGTTGAAGATCTACTTGTTCACCTTTTTTACTTGATCAATGATCTTGGGCTTATGCAATGAAGCAAACTTGACATGAATACCTTGAAAGTAATAAGAAAAAATTTAAACAATTTCAACTGAATCTATTTAATAAAATTCTAAGCGTTGAATCAATTAATTAGTATAAAACACTATATGTCAATCATGAATAGATAGGAAGATATAAAAATAGAAAGTTACGAGTTTAATTAAACTTAATTATCCCTTAATTATCCCTACCAAAACCCACGTTACTATTCCCAACCGACCTACCCACACGATATTTACCTTGGTTGGGGTCGAATGGGGGGATCTCTCCAGAATCTTCGTATTTCGTTCACACAAGAGTTCTCCCAATTCCTTCTTCCACAGCTTCTAAGTGACTCTGCACTATAAAAGAATTGCAATCTGCAGCACAGTCGCGACTCGTAGGTAGCAGACAGACACAATTTCGAGTTTCGAGATGAAATCGATAAGTGTGAAACCCTCATTCACACTATTTACGACATTTGTTTTCCTTCCTCCTGTTTTTGTTTTGAGATTTGTCATGATTCATGCATCTTCTTCATTACAGTCGTCGTAGTGAGGACATGGTTTAGTTGAAAGCTACCAAATTGATTTTTAAACTTTCGTAAAGGTCTTAAGCCAAAAATCAATGAAGATAAAAAAGTGCAGAAGTGATAAGAAGATAAGAAGATTTGGGAGCTTTGGAGAAGTGTTGGGGTATGCCGTGAAATCGTTTAAGGTATGTTCAAGGTTAAATTGCTTTATGAGCAAAGATATTATGAAATTCTCAGATATCTACAGATTTTAGGTTATTTGCATGAGGTGGCAAACTCAAGGTGAGCGCTGGAAGCTACTCGTATGATGGCTCCTTAAATTCAAAAAAATTAATCCTATGCTAACTTAAGAAGAATGAATAGTAATTTGATTAATGGAAATTGCTTGAATCTTAAAGTTCAATTTTTAGTATATAGGTTATTAATATCAACATAAAAATGACTGTAATGTCATCTGTTTATCGAAGACTAAAAATCTAGCATGACAATCGAGATGAGCAATTCTATTATTAAGTTTCAGTAATACTCTTTATATCAAATGTATGTTGATTACTTTAGTTCATTTAAATTTTATATTAAAACATACTTTTATATAGTTACATATAAAAAATAAGCACGACAGAAAATATATACAGGATATGCATGAAAGATATACATGAGATGCATTATATGTATAATGGACAAGATATGCATGATAAACATAATAGGAAATATATGCATGATATAAGAGCTACGCATGAGATAAGAGTTGAATGGTATGAGAGTACATGATATGAGAGATATGTATGATGAATAATTGCACAGCAAAGCAAATATACATGTTAGTAGATGAATGAAGATATCTCGGAAGAATACATGTTATGAAGAATGAAATAGCTTACATATGAATGCATGAATGTTTCCATATGCATGTTAAGAGTTCACCCCTTGGTAGTATAGGCAGGAGAGGCCAATGTAACTGCGTGCTTAGTTTCTCAATAACCCTAAACAATTATAATGCTTAAATCACTAATCGTTGTACCGACGGGAGAATATCGGCTAACAGCGAGTAGAAAGAACTCCTCACCCTAGATAATTAATACGTTTATAGCACTAATTTCTGTGTTGATGGGAGAATATCTGCCAAAAGCGAGTGGGTACATTTCCACTTAATAATTGTGATGTTTAAATTGCTAATCATTGTACTGAACGGATAATATCAGACATGGGAGTGTTAGGTTTTGTTGACGATGATCCTAAAGCAAACAGACGTATATATAAATAGTATAAAAAAGAAATAAAGTCATATCATACAAAAATTTAGAATATTTTCATTGAGTAAAGGTCATTAATATATGCATTAACATATTATAAGATTTCTTGTAGAGATATGAAAGGTCAGCATGCATATTTAATTATATTACTTGAGTTAGTGTTAGTTTAGAAGTGTGATGATTCTTGGGTTATCTGTAGATAACTCATTATATTACTTTAATTTTTTTAGAGTTTTGAGCTTTTAAACAAGATAAATAGAAAATGAGCAAATATATATAGGAGGTGAATAGCAACCAACAAGGTACAAATGTCTACTTGCTAATTAAATTTCTTTTTTAGTGACTCATTTATGAATAATTGAATATTAAACTGTTAGTAATAAAAATAGAATAACAGAGAATTGTTTTTCCACCGTTGGACCGTCCATTCTCATCTTGGTTAATTTCATGCCCCGAGCCAAGTCGTGACAAATGAGCTTCCTCGATGTTTATAAAGTAATTTTGAAAATGACAATAACAAAGCTTTCTGGGTTGATCAATATGATTTGAATTTGGTAATATATAATTAACATTATGAATATGATAGCATTATTGTAGGGATTACCATTAATGGTGCATCAGCCTCGAAAAATGTAGGGGAGAATCGTCATTGCTACCGTTAGTGTGATGGTTCTCAAGTTGACATCTCACAACTTGAGTAGCTTGAGATCGGGCCCAATTAGGAATTTATTCTCAAGCCACCCAAGATATCAAGCTCAACCTGAACTATATAGATTGCATGTGCAGGGAGGGATTGTTTCTATCATCAGCCATTGGCTCTTCACCAAACCATTGGAAGTGGTCAATTAATATTAAATTCCTTCATTTTTTTTTTTCCTTTCTTCAACCCTCTACTAAGTTCTTAGGTTGGCAATAACCCTTAGTATCATCATCGTGGTCAAGCACTATATTTCATCATATCTCTCAAATAAGGACCAGCATTCATTGGAATTGGGCACCTAAAATATTTATTTTAGATGGCCTCAACTAACTCAACTATGCATGTCCATGCTGAAATGACGAGTAAGGAATGAGTAAGTGTTTGTGGCAACACCTTATCCTTTTTCATATGATTGTTGATCCTTTCAAATAGGATTTGTCTTGGCTAGCAATTGACTCGCTAAAAACAAAAAGGTCACTGTGAAAGCAAAGGATGAGGAGCTTCAAACCTTAGGACTTTGAAGCAATTATAATAATCTCTAAGAGGCTATATAAACTCACCTAGTCTTGTTCCTCTAGAGAGCTTTAAGATGATGCCTCAATCTCATTGTTATACTTATATATGTTTACTTGGTAATTAGCAAGTTTGATTAACTTAGCTAGAGTCTTCAGATATTGCAGGTTGAGTTCATAGCACAAAAGTCCCTTACGAAAAACTTGAGCAAAGGCACCTTAAGCTATAATAAGCTTTAGGTCTTTTACTTTGAGGTCGGAACCTCATTATAAAGTTTCTCAACAACTCATTGAGCACTCGGCACATCTTCAAGAAAGCTTATAAGTTGTTCTAAAAACATTAGGCATTGATAAACTGTATCATGAACATATTGTTGAACAAAACTAACAACATGGCCGTTCTGAGTAGCAGGTAGGAGAATCACTTAAGGGTCCTTAAAGTCTGTTAAAAACAAACTACGTTAGCACATTATTGATAACTAATAGCGAGATTTTGTACTCAAAATATGCTATGTGGAAAATTAGGTTAGTTCAACCTCTACAAGAATGAAGACGAAAATTTAAATTTTGCCTATGGCCTCACATCGGTGACTTCTTCGGAAAGAGCATTCATCATCTAAGGCCTAATTTGTTCTAATCACATTTTTAGTTGGCAAGGTTCAATCTTCTCTAAAAGTCCAAGTAGCAAGTCTTCTCTCATGATGTCGATCAGACTCTTCCCCAAAAGGACCTCCTCCTAATTGTCGAGTCCATAGAATCTCGAGCAACTACAATTTGGGCATTGTTCTAGGGATTGGATTCAGAATACCATGGATCATTCCATTGAATCTCTCCACCATCTTAATTTGCTACCAAGTTGTCATAAATTGTTGATTCTCCATGTTCTCAGAAACAACTTTGGTAAGGGTCTCTCTTGTTTTTTGTTAGAATCATTTATATCATTTATAAATTTTTGTATGTCCCATCTAGCCCTTATCATAAATCCAAGCTTACCAAACCTTTAAGGAAATTTTATTCTACTTCATCCACGGATTATGGCAGAACCGTACTAACATAGGGAAAAAAAAAGGAAAATAATGTTGAGCAAAGAGAGAAAGTAAAATCTACTATGAGGCCCAAAAAAAAATACAATAGGAGAATGTTACAACTTTGGCATTTTTGTGAAATCCCCTATTAAAAGCTGGGATTTGGGACCTTTAGCGTTGCTTAATTAGTTATGTATGAAAATGGAAATCTATAAAATACAAGAGGTGTGTAACCTATGTATAGACTTCGACTTAGACTAACAGTCAACCGTCATACTTGGGGAAGTCCCTAGCTATATTGGTGGTACTAGCCAAATAACCCTCAACTTGAACTATCTATGTACAGTCAATCTAGCAAGCCTCTAGGTTAATTTGTGCTTGTTCTTTAGGTGCTTAGTGTACGAGCCTAATATATATTACCTTTAGTCGTCTACTAAGTTTGCCTTAATAATGGCAAACGGGTGTCTTTAACCAGGCTAGGCTAGTCTTGACCTATGCTGGCAAGCTCTCTCATGGAACCGACTACCAAATTTATCAAGAACTCAGCTTGGAAATTTCATCTTGAGCTTTTGTCGATGAGCTCTTCTCTGGTCTCAGCTAGTGAATTCATCTACTTTCTTGACTTGGTTGAATTCACCCTTAGCGAATACGGGAATATAGGATAGAGTATCAAATAAGGCTATCGAGGAGAAAATCTTAGAAATTTGACTTGTTTGAAGAGATTAGGGAGTAATATTCCTTGCCTAAAACATCCCCTATGCCTTTTCTAATCTCGTACGATGTTTTAAGAACAACCAGAACAGAAAGACAATCATATATAGAGTTGACGTTGTTCGCAGTACTATTTATACTTAATAAAATTGAGCCAAAAAAAACTAACATAAATCAATCCATCATAATGAAACATACTGACTAATATTCAGAGGAACTAATTTATAATAAAGATACAAAATTTCNGGCCTCAACTAACTCAACTATGAATGTCCATGCTGAAATGACGAGTAAGGAATGAGTAAGTGTTTGTGGCAATTTTCATATGATTGTCGATCCTTTCAAACAGGATTTGTCTTGGCTAGCAATTGACTCGCTAAAAACAAAAAGGTCACTGTGTAAGCCAAGGATGAGGAGTTTCAAACCTTAGGACTTTGAAGCAATTATAATAATCTCTAAGAGGCTATATAAACTCACCTAGTCTTGTTCCTCTAGAGAGCTTTAAGATGATGCCTCAATCTCATTGTTATACTTATATATGTTTACTTGGTAATTAGCAAGTTTGATTAACTTAGCTAGAGTCTTCAGAGATTGCAGGATGAGTTCATAGCACAAAAGTCCCTTACGAAGAACATGAGCAAAGGCACCTTAAGCTATAATAAGCTTTAGGTCTTTTACTTTGAGGTCGGAACCTCTTTATAAAGTTTCTCAACAACTCATTGAGCACTCGGCACATCTTCAAGCAAGCTTATAAGTTGTTCTAAAATCATTAGGCATTGATGAACTGTATCAGGAACATTCTGTTGAACAAAACTAACAACATGGCCGTTCTGAGTAGCAGGTAAGAGAATCACTTAAGGGTCCTTAAAGTCTGTTAAAAACAAGCTACGTTAGCACATTATTGATAATTAATAGTGAGATTTTGTACTCAAAATATGCTATGTGGACAATTAGGTTAGTTCAACCTCTACAAGAATGAAGTCGAAAATTTAAATTTTGCCTACGGCCTCACATCGGTGACTTCTTTGGAAAGAGCATTCATCATCTAAGGCCTACTTTGTTCTAATCACATTTTTAGTAAGAAAGGTTCAATCTTCTCTAAAAGTCCGAGTAGCAAGTCTTCTCTCATGATGTCGATCAGACTCTTCCCCAAAAGGACCTCCTCCTAATTGTCGAGTCGATAGAATCTCAAGCAACTACAATTTGGGCATTATTCTAGGAATTGGATTCAGAATACCATGGATCATTCCATTGAGTCTCTCCACCATCTTAGTTTGCTACCAAGTTGTCATAAATTGTTGATTCTCCATTTTCTCAGAAACAACTTTGGTAAGGGTCTCTCTTACTTTTTATTAGGATCATTTATAAATTTTTGTATGTCCCATCTAGTCCTTATCATAAATCCAAGCTTACCAAACCTTTAAGGAAATTTTATTCTACTTCATCCACGGATTATGGCAGAACCGTACTAACATAGGGAAAAAAAAAAGGAAAATAATGTTGAGCAAAGAGAGTGAGTAAAATCTACTATGAGGCCCACAAAATAATACAATAGGAGAATGTTAAAACTTTGGCATTTTTGTAAAATCCCCTATTAAAAGCTGGGATTTGAGACCTTTAGCGTTGCATAATTAGTTATGTATGAAAATGGAAATCTATAAAATACAAGAGGAGTGTAACCTATGTATAGACTTCGACTTAGACTAATAGTCAGCCGTCATACTTGGGGAAGTCCCTAGCTCTATTGGTGGTACTCGCCAAATAACTCTAAGCTTGAACTATCTATGTACAGTCAATCTAGCAAGCCTCTAGGTTAATTTGTGTTTGTTCTTTAGGTGCTTAGTGTATGAGCCTAATATATATATATATATATATATATACTTAATAAAATTGAGCAAAAAAAAAACTAACATAAATCAATCTATCATAATGAAACATACTGACTATTATTCAGATGAACTAATTTATAATAAAGATACAAAATTTTATCCTTTCAAAAAAGAATTGAGCTAAAGCATTCCATCAAAACAGACCAAAAAAGAAATACAATAATTAAACAAAATAAATAAGTACCTTCAATGAGGGAAGTCAATGAAACAACAAGAGGCAATGTCTCTGTTTGCTCATTCCCTATATCCAAGGCCAGTAAGTTTTGGAGGAAAAAAAGGAAACATCTGGAGCTCGCAAGTGACTGCTGAAAATTCTTGCTAAGTAAGAATTCAAAATAAAAAAGTGGCATGAAAACACCCAATTGATACATGAAGAGCTTACAAAAATACTCGTGAAGATGCATGTACCTCATTGATCGTTTAAGTCAACCTACTTACATTAGTGTAAGTAAAATAAATTCAGTCATTTTATAATTTCTATCATTTTAGTATCGATTGGTACTTCTATCATTATATTTTTATGTGCAGTTTTTTTTTTATTTAAGTGTATATATGTGGGAATAGTCTCAACTGAGATTCTAAAACCTTTTTCATGCTGCTAAATTGCCAACCATTTTAATTGGGTTGTTTAACATTTTTGGTTTTGTTTTTTACTTTCTTTTTTCTTAGTTGATTATTGGTACACTCAACATGACTTCATATACGTCTCCTCTTTTACCTTTATAAAATAGAAGCTTTCCACCCTTCCTCTCATGTCCAATGTTCATGATCCCCATTCCGCTAAAACCTTCAAACCAACAACAGTTCATTTTCTTTCCCTAATTCCCAAACAAATGAGAAAAAATTGCAAACAGTCAAATCCCATTCTCTTTCTCACCTACTAATAGCATTTCCTCGAACTCATGCCTAACTTTTACAGCTGCCATTAAAACCATTGCCACAATCAGTATACATCAGCATTTAAAATTTTCTTAATGTTAGTTTATAAAAAAAGTGAACCCAACATTACATAGTGGCCAAGTGCACATCAAAGCATTTTCTAATATTCATAATGGATTAGTTCATTTACACAACTAAGAGCTTAATTTATAATCAGAAAATATAATCAGATTGCAGCTCACAAAAAGTGCATGAAGGATGGCTTGCTAACTTAAACAATGGAACAAGAAATTCACGGGGCCACCAAAATGACTAACAAGAACAACCCATAACAAAACAACACCGTTAACCGAAGGAATCTTTAAGGAATAAGCTAATAAGAGCATCGCCAAAAGAGGGACATGTATGGTAGGCGTAACCATAATCCCAAAAGGAAAGAAAACCAAAGAATCACACATTAAAACTAAAATAATCAATACAGTTGAAGTAAACTATATCACGACATCTTAAATTTACAAAAAAAATAAGAATAAGTTAATTATATAATTTTCATAAGTATTTTAACTATAAAACAATATTGGATATTTTATGATTAAAAAAAATTAATTTAAATGCCCTTTTCATTCTAAAATGTTGATGTCTTCAAAAAATTTGAAAAATTTGAAAAATTTTAGAAGTTTTTAACATTTATTGAGAAGACCAACTTCATAAATATATAATCTTGACCATTTTAAGTAGCATAAAAATAATAATATTCAAATGATCTATTGAAAATCATAAAAATGATAATAATAATAATAATAATTCCAAAAAAATAAAAAAATATTATCAAAAATAAATTAGGTCCCTAGTTCTTGTATTGTTGGACAGTATGGTTGATATATTTTAATTTGGATTGATGCGATCGTCCAAAAAAGCATACTAGAACATGTTTAACATAAGGTGCATCGACATCTCNAAAATAAATTAGGTCCCTAGTTCTTGTATTGTTGGACAGTATGGTTGATATATTTTAATTTGGATTGATGCGCTCGTCCAAAAAAGCATACTAGAACATGTTTAACATAAGGTGCATCGACATCTTTGTTGCTTGGTAAAGCAATGTTAGGCAAGGTAATGTACAATTTACTCCTTGTTAATTTCCCAAGCGTTCAATGGTATTAGGTTGTCAACTACTTCAGGAAACATTGCAAGAGAAGAGACTAATATAATGCACTTTCCAAAAACCTTTAAATATAGTATACTGACATCAAAAGAGAAAGGTCTCTATTAATATTTCAAACTAAATGACCTCGGCTAATGAGTTCATCTTGAGCTAGCCCATACAAAAAGCGCTAAAAATAGTTTCCAAAACAAAGTCTTAGCCGAACGCTGCTGATGCAATGCATCATAGACCTATCACGGGGTCTATAACAAATAATAAATTGTTAAGGGTCAAAACAATATGTTTATTATGTTATTTTTCTTGTCCATTTGTTGTTTGGAAGGACAATATATGCTATTAAGTCATGTTTTGTATGCCTAGGTCATGCTAGGATTATAAATTATGTAGGAGGCTTGGAACATCATCAGACTTTCAAATGCACATAAATTCATCATCATGTCACATTATGCAAAGAGAAGAATTTGGAGATGAGTTCATCTTGAGCTAGCTAAATGTCCTCGGCTAATGAGTTCATCTTGAGCTAGCCCATACAAAAAGCGCTAAAAATAGTTTCCAAAACAAAGTCTTAGCCGAACGCTGCTGATGCAATGCACCATAGACCTATCACGGGGTCTATAACAAATAATAAATTGTTAAGGGTCAAAACAATATGTTTATTGTGTTATTTTTCTTGTCCATTTGTTGTTTGGAAGGACAATATATACTATTAAGTCATGTTTTGTATGCCTAGGTCATGCTAGGATTATAAATTATGTAGGAGGCTTGGAACATCATCAGACTTTCAAATGCACATAAATTCATCATCATGTCACATTATGCAACGAGAAGAATTTGGAGATCCCATGCAAGATCATGATACAGAGAAGTTTGAATGAGGTGTTTTTCAAGCATCCTGCTATGTATTTTAACATGAAATGTAGTTTGGGGATTTCTCACCTTGCTTATGCAGATGACCTTATCATTTTTACAAACTCTAATAAACATTCTATCAGAAGACTTTGGAAGGTCATTGAGTATTTTGAGGCAGCTTCAGGTTTACAGTTGAACATGGCTAAATGCAATTTTATTTGTGTTAAAGCTATCCCTCAGGTTAAGAGAAATTGGTTTGCGGACACAACAGACTGTTCCAAAACAGATTTACCCTTAACATATCATGGTTTTGCCATGGACAAATGCAGGAAAAAGAAGCAGCTGTTTGAATGTTTATTTCTGAAGATCCTGTCCAGGATTCAATCTTGGGAGAATCTTTTCTTAATTCGTGGTGGCAAGATTACTCTTTTTAAAAGCATACTCACGTCCATTCCTCTCTATATAATGCAAATTATGAAGATGCCTAAGGGGACCTGCAGCCGACTAGAGAAGTTTTTTAATAAGTTCTTGTGATCAGCCAAAACATCAAAAGATGAACTGGACCTCTTGGGAGAAGGTTTGTAAAGCTGTGAATAAAGGAGGTTTGGGTTTTAGAACCCTTAAAATGCCTATGAAAATCAATTTTATGAAGCTTTGGATTAAAATTTCAATCATTTGAAGTTCCAAGTCAATCAAAGTCAACCAAGGAGCTAGCACACTCTCCATGAACACAGAATGATCATGCCATGCCAATCCCCTTGCCAACACAACATATAAACATGGAACAGCCTCCTATATGTGGGAATTCAAATTTCAAAGGCCAAACTTATTAAAAACTCATTTAAAAACTTTGTAATCATTGTAATGAAAATTTAATAATGAAGATGCATTTTCACACTTTTCTTTCCTTTGAACTTGGTGGCTGAGAGGCGCACACTCTCCAAGTCAATCAAAGTCAACCAAGGAGCTAGCACACTCTCCATGAACACAGAATGATCATGCCATGTCAATCACCTTGCCAACACAACATATAAACATGGAACAGCCTCCTATATGTGGGAATTCGAATTTCAAAGGCCAAACTTATTAAAAAATCATTTAAAAACTTTGTAATCATTGTAATGGAAAATTATTGATGAAGATGCATTTTCACACTTCTCTTTCCTTTGAACTTGGTGGCTGAGAGGCGCCTCATTCNTTCGAATTTCAAAGGCCAAACTTATTAAAAAATCATTTAAAAACTTTGTAATCATTGTAATGGAAAATTATTAATGAAGATGCATTTTCACACTTTTCTTTCCTTTGAACTTGGTGGCTGAGAGGCGCCTCATTTACAAGGACACAATTTTGTGCAATTTTTATCAAAAGTTCTCAATTAAAATTTTGTATCAGCTTCTCCCCTGCATCTACTATCATCTTAAGAAAAAGAAATCTAGCGATGTCATTCCAAGAAGTTCAAAAAAACGAGACCATATCTCAAATCAAACATACAAGGTTTTCAATAAGCAAGTCTTGCTTTTGCTTCAAATTTACCACCTAAAATCTCTTTAAAAAAATNCTTCTCCCCTGCATCTACTATCATCTTAAGAAAAAGAAATCTAGCGATGTCATTCCAAGAAGTTCAAAAAAACGAGACCATATCTCAAATCAAACATACAAGGTTTTCAATAAGCAAGTCTTGCTTTTGCTTCAAATTTACCACCTAAAATCTCTTTAAAAAAATTTTCATAAGCACCATAACTCAACTACAAGCATCTCCACATCACTTTCAAATATTTCCAAACATCTACCATGAGAAAATTTTAAATAAATATAGCTGTGTTAAGAAGGCCAGATTAGTATTTTTAAGAAGGGGCAATTACATACATAGCACACAAGACATTGCTATTTACAAAACTACAGCCCTATTTAATCCATTTTTTAATTCTCACTCAAATATCAAAATCAAAGATAAAACCTCAATCCATATTTTTATTTTATCAAATTTTCAATCATTTGATTGTGGCACGCATAAATGCATCGGGTCGGTAGTTCAGAAAAAATCGTCAGGGTGCTAGATTTGAAAAANTAACTCAACTACAAGCATCTCCACATCACTTTCAAATATTTCCAAACATCTACCATGAGAAAATTTTAAATACATATAGCTGTGTTAAGAAGTCCAGATTAGTATTTTTAAGAGGGGGCAATTACATACATTGCACACAAGACATTGCTATTTACAAAACTACAGCCCTATATAATCCATTTTTTAATTCTCACTCAAATATCAAAATCAAAGATAAAGCCTCAACCCATATTTTTATTTTATCAAATTTTCAATCATTTGATTGTGGCACACATAAATGCATCGGGTCGGTAGTTCAGAAAAAATCGTCAGGCTGCTAGATTTGCAAAAGAAATATTTCGGGTGTTGTGTATGTAATTATCTCTTTTAAGACTTACTATTCATTTTGCTTTCAATTCACTTAATTAACTAAATACATGGAAAAAAGTCCCAAAATCTCTTGATCACATATAGAAACATTTCTAATTCATCATCAAGTGATTTCAACATGAGATGAATCACCATTAGCAAGTTACCACAACTCCTTGCCCTATGTACTCTTCGGATCATCTAACTCCATCGTGTTACAACTTCAAAGCTATCAAACGAAGGAAATGTGAAACCCTAGCAGAGCGAACGAACGGCGAAAACCCTAGGAAAAAAACCCTANTACCCTTCGGATCATCTAACTCCATCGTGTTACAACTTCAAAGCTATCAAACGAAGGAAATGTGAAACCCTAACAGAGCAAACGAACGGCGAAAACCCTAGGAAAAAAACCCTAGATGAAAATTTCCAAAACTGTCTTTTTGAAAAGTATTCTCGACACTCTAAAAGGTGGGATACTNATGAAAATTTCCAAAAATGTCTTTTTGAAAAGTATTCTCGACACTCTAAAAGGTGGGATACTCAAAAAGGCGCTAGAACATCGGGTCGGGTCGGGCTTCAGCGAGCATTTATTTTTTTTTGTATTTTTTTTTTTACGTGGAAATGTGGGACCCGCAACTCGACGTGGTGGAATGTAACTAGAATGCGGACGTAGAGGACCGTCCGGTGTCCTGAGGGAAAAATTTGCCCCTTATTTGACCAACCTTAGCAGCTCCACCCTCACTCCTCCATGCTATCCAACAGCAACCTTAGTAATTCTAAGATATTAAACACCCCATACAGCAAGCATAAACCTTGTGACACTAAAATCTAAAGGTTAAATCAAAGGGGAATTGGTGAGGGAGAAAACACCCCTTCAAAGGAGCACTTTGCATAAAGAAGCTACTCATGTTGCTAGGGGTAAATCTTAACTTTATATGTTTTATTATCCTTCTAATGAATCAAGTTTTTGTGAAATGGTGGTCAGTTTATAACAGTTATTCCAAAAAAATATTGTGTTAAGTTCAATAGTTAGCTCCGCATGATTAGCCTAGCCATCTATCTTTTACCTGTCACTACAAAAAATAATTGAGTGGCATAATTTTAGTGATTGTGAGTTTTGGAAATTATTTTTTTATTTTCCTTTTTTAAANTTTTACATAATAAGTACACTTTACAAAATGGCACCAAAATTAGCATCCATGAAAAAAAAATGAGTTTGTCTAAAATGACAAAGACTTAAGCACTAAGGCAAATGATCATGAAGCTAAGTTATACCAAGTGTCAAACACTTTATGAGCATACTAATAAAATGCAAACCATTTTAGATACCATATTGGCCTAGAATATCAGATAAGTCTTAAGCATCAAGCCATTCATTTAATCCTTACCCAACCCATCCCTCTTAGAAATAACCCCTTGGAAGAAATCATCACAATAGAACATTTTTACCTATTAACAATGTCCATAAAGGTAAAGTCAACCAAAACAATAGAGAGAACATCACTTATCATGCTAAGAAATTAAAGTAGAAGATCCTACCTTTAAAGTTGTTCATGACCCTACCAAAATTCTTAGATTAACTTAAGCCAGAAGTTTGTTGAGTGATATCAAATGGATATTTATCAATAGATGACATTTATTAAAATAAAATTGATTGGTCACGCAAGAAATGTAGCTTTATGTGTTGGCAAAGGAAGAAATGCTATGAACACTAGTTATGAACTCAACGGAAATTTGGAAAAAAAAAAACAAAGGTCATTTGTCAAAGGCATCATATTAAAAAACTAAATAATGACTGATGACACTTAAGCAAGAGAGTACATAGGTGGGAAGAATTAGTGGGCAGGATTAGTTGTACTAATATTGATTGGCAACTAACGAACAAGTTTGTGATTAGCCATAGGTAGAGCTACATTATTTGCGATCCTTGTGTTCGCATTTCATTATGCCCGTTTTCAAAAACAATAAAAAAAAAAGTTTACTCATATCCCAATCAAGAACACAATTCATTATGTTTTCTAGCCACAAGCTTACTTGATGTAGTACTTTATGGTGATCAAAAAAATTAAGTTAAAAATTTGACTTTGAAGACTAAAGTTCAAGCAAAAGACTAAAAAAATAGATCCAACTAAAAAGACTTTTACACTCATCAATATCAAAAACATAAATCATTATGTTTTGTACCCAGAGATCTGCTTAATATAGTGCTTCATGTGGATCAAAAAAAAAAATCAAGTTAAAAATCCAATCCTTAGAAGAGCTAAACTAAACTCCAAGAATAAGACCAAAAAATAGATCCAACTCAAAAGCCCAATCAAGAACCCAATAAAAAGAATATAATTTGAAATATTATGAATGTAATTTATATTTTATTATTTTTATATTTTTATTCCTCACCTAGGGCATGTATGGCTAGCAATGACATGAAGGAAATATTATAAATTAGTAATTGGAACCCCTATATTAATGGCTATTAACTCTCTTTTTTCCCCACTTTTTTGTCTCAAATTTTTTCAAGTCTTAGCCCAAGAGTAATATATTGACTATAAATATGAGCTAAATTCCTTTATAACAATAATTATTTGTTTGAGTGAAGAATTACTCCTCTTAAATTTTCTTTGGTGAGATAAGATAGTTTTTCTTATTTCTTTTATATTTACTTTTTACTTTTTATACTACTGTTATCAACTTTCTTTACGTTTCCCTCCATATCCCATCTTCTAAAACTAACCATAACCTAACCAAAACCTCACAATCCATAATCATAAAAAAACCCAGCCTATACCTCTCGACCAAACTAGGTGGCACTAGGGCCAAAATCTTGGTCCCTACTCAAAACCCACCTAAAATCCACCAAACCTATTCATTTATTCTAGATCACAAGTACGCATTCTTAGTTAATATTCCACAAACATTCACATCCTACCCTACCTATAATCCCCAAATTAATCTTCAAATATGGATTATTCTTGGCATTCCAATTACTATACCCCCCCAAATCTCTCATCATTCCACCATAAACTCTAAAACAATTCATTAAATATTAAACAAAATATTAGTAACTTTTTCCGCCATTAATTATCAAAAATGGTCACTCACTACCATCACAGTTGCTAAAAATAATTCTCCTAAAATTAATGCTCATGTTATCACAACCATTATTGAGTCCAACCTCTTGAAATACTAAAGAGATCGTATGTTTCAAATGTCCTTAAAAAAGCATATATAATACCATGAAAAACCAAAATA
Source organism: Phalaenopsis hybrid cultivar (assembly GCA_002079205.1). Lineage (NCBI taxonomy): Eukaryota > Viridiplantae > Streptophyta > Magnoliopsida > Asparagales > Orchidaceae > Phalaenopsis > Phalaenopsis hybrid cultivar. Next base: position 435,075 of record JXCR01012137.1, on the reverse strand, counting down.
TTATTTCTAAAAAAAGAAGATTATCGAGAGCATGAGCACATCGAGGAGATGAATAATACACCCTTATTTGATGATAATTTATGAAAGAGTAGTGGGCACCATTTGATCGTTATGAAGCTTTTTGTTATTACAAAGGCTGATGTCAAAGATTAGAGAAGGGACATTTNTTGCTGAAGAGAAGTGTTCACTGCTATACCACAAATTAAATGTGCCAATTCCATCTTCTATTACACCCAGGGGTCCAGCTGATTAGGTGGACTGCAACCAAGCATAATTGGGTTAAGTTAAATGTTGATGGGAGTTTCTGGAATTCTACTGCTGGAATTGAAGAAGTAATTAGGGACAACTTTAGTCACTGTTTGGCCTGGTTTGCTGCTCCTACGCATGCTGTTTGTCCCCTTAAGTGCAGAGGAAGATGCTGTTCGTAATTCTCTTGTGTTGGCTCAATGCTTCACATAAAAGAAACTGCAAGTGGTAATGGATTAAATTCANCTTGATCACATATAGAAACATTTCTAATTCATCATCAAGTGATTTCAACATGAGATGAATCACCATTAGCAAACACTAAATTTTATTAAGGTTACCTCAACTCCTTGCCCTGTGTACTCTTCGGATCATCTAACTACATCGTGTTACAACTTCAAAGCTATCAAACGAAGGAAATGTGAAACCATAGCAGAGCGAACGAACGGCGAAAACCCTAGGAAAAAAAAGCCCTGGATGAAAATTTCCAAAAATGTCTTTTTGAAAAGTATTCTCGACACTCTAAAAGGTGGGATACTCAAAAAGGCGTTGGGACATCGGGTCGGGCCAGGCTTCAGCGTGGCGGTTTTTTTTTTTTAACCCGCAACTCAACGTGGCGGAATGTAACTGGAGTGCGGACGTAGAGGACCATCCGGTGTCCTGAGGGAAAAATTTTCCCCTTATTTGACCAACCTTAGCAACTCCACCCTCACTCCTACATGCTATCCAAGAGCAGCCTTAGTAATTCTAAGATATTAAACACCTCATACAGCAAGCATGAACCTTTTGACACTAAAATCTAAAGGTTAAATCAAAGAGGAATTGGTGAGGGAGAAAACACCCCTTCAAAGGAGCACTTTGCATAAAGAAGCTACTCATGTTGCTAGGGGTAAATCTTAACTTTATATGTTTTATTATCTTTCTAATGAATCATGTTTTTATGAAATGGTGGTAAGTTTATATCAGTTATTCCAAAAAAATATTGTGTTAAGTTCAATAGTTAGCTCGACATGATTAGCCTAGCCATCTATCTTTTACCTGTCACTACAAAAAATAATTGAGTGGCATAATTTTAGTGAGTTGTGAGTTTTGGAAATTATTTTTTTTATTTTCCATTTTTTAAATTTTTCTCCCNTATATATATATATATATATATATATATATATATATATATATATATATATATATACTTAATAAAATTGAGCAAAAAAATAACTAACATAAATCAATCCATCATAACGAAACATACTGACTATTATTCAGAGAAACTAATTTATAATAAAGATACAGAATTTTATCCTTTNGGGGTCTATAACAAATAATAAATTGTTAAGGGTCAAAACAATATGTTTATTATGTTATTTTTCTTATCCATTTGTTGTTTGGAAGGACAATATATACTATTAAGTCATGTTTTGTATGCCTAGGTCATGCTAGGATTATAAATTATGTAGGAGGCTTGGAAAATCATCAGACTTTCAAATGCACATAAATTCATCATCATGTCACATTATAAAAAGAGAAGAATTTGGAGATGAGTTCATCTTGAGCCAGCTAAATGTCCTCGGCTAATGAGTTCATCTTGAGCTAGCCCATACAAAAAGCGCTAAAAATAGTTTCCAAAACAAAGTCTTAGCCGAACGCTGCTGATGCAATGCATCATAGACCTATCATGGGGTCTATAACAAATAATAAATTGTTAAGGGTCAAAACAATATGTTTATTATGTTATTTTTCTTGTCCATTTGTTGGTTGGAAGGACAATATATGCTATTAAGTCATGTTTTGTATGCCTAGGTCATGCTAGGATTATAAATTATGTAGGAGGCTTGGAACATCATCAGACTTTCAAATGCACATAAATTCATCATCATGTCACATTATGCAAAGAGAAGAATTTGGAGATCCCATGCAAGATCATGATACAGAGAAGTTTGAATGAGGTGTTTTTCAAGCATCCTGCTAAATATTTTTACATCAAATGTAGTTTGGGGATTTCTCACCTTGCTTATGCAGATGACCTTATCATTTTTACAAACTCTAATAAACATTCTATCAGAAGACTTTGGAAGGTCATTGAGTATTTTGAGGCAGCTTCAGGTTTACAGTTGAACATGGCTAAATGCAATTTTATTTGTGCTAAAGCTATCCCTCAGGTTAAGAGAAATTGGTTTGCGGACACAACAGACTGTTCCAAAACTGATTTACCCTTAACATATCATGTTTTTGCCATGGACAAAGGCAGGAAAAAGAAGCAGCGGTTTGAATGTTTATTTCTGAAGATCCTTGCCAGGATTCAATCTTGGGAGAATCTTTTCTTAATTCGTGGTGGCAAGATTACTCTTTTTAAAAGCATACTCACTTCCATTCCTCTCTATATAATGCAAATTATGAAGTGCCTAAGGGGACCTGCAGCCGACTAGAGAAGCTGTTTAATAAGTTCTTGGGATCAGCCAAAACATCAAAAGATGAACTGGACCTCTTGGGAGAAGGTTTGTAAACCTGTTAATAAAGGAGGCTTGGGTTTTAGAACCCTTAAGATGACTATGAAAATCAATTTTATGAAACTTTGGATTAAAATTAGGAGTTCTAATTTTCTTTGGGCTCAGCTTTTGAAGCAAAATATTGTACGTACTCGCGCCCCCTATCCATTACTCGCAATGTGAAGGACTCTGGGATCTGGAAGGAGATGCTGAAGGTGGCTAAGGAGACTGAAAATTTGATGACTTGGGGGTTGGGACAACGTAATCTCAGTTTTTGGTATGAAGAGTGGACTGGGCAAGGAGCTTCGGCTGATCGGTATGGTGGCCTATGGACATTACTCTCAAAGTGGCTGACTGTTGGAATGTGAATGGCTGGGATGGTTACAAGCTGCAACATTTGGTTGGGGAACAGGATGCTGCTTTCATTTCCAAGATTTCCATTATCGAGCAGGGTTTGGATAAGCCTAGAATCAAAGGACCTTTTGGGATGTCTACTTCATAAATCTTGCTGATTCCCTTATTAAGGAGCCAACTGGAATGAATCTGAGATGGTGGTGGAGTAAATTGCTCAGGCCTTCGCAAGCTTTTTTTTCTTGGAGACTTGCACAAACTCCTTTCCGCTGAAGATATGCTTGAGATGAAAGGGCCCAGGCTTCCCTCCAGTTGCTTGCTTTTCAGGTGTGAGGAGGAATCCCTTAACCATATTTTTCTTTCTTTCAAGTTCTCTTTACAGCTTTCGTAGCAGATGGAGTCATTGGTGAATAAACCATCTCTGCTCTATACGCTAATATTGATGACTGTTTGCTGGATTGGGACTTGATGGGGAATGTGGTGTATAAAATCATACCCATTAATGTTTGCTGGTTTATTTGGATGACTACAAATGAGGTTAGACATGAGGAGGCTACTTTGAAGGTACAAACAACTTTGTCATATCACTGCATTCCTGAAAAAGGTTCTAGAACATGGGGTCACCAAAAAGATTGCTGAAGAGAAGTGTTCACTGCTATACCACAAATTAAATGTGCCAATTCCATCTTCTATTACACCCAGGGTCCAGCTGATTAGGTGGACTGCAACCAAGCATAATTGGGTTAAGTTAAATGTTGATGGGAGTTTCTGGAATTCTACTGCTGGAATTGAAGAAGTAATTAGGGACAACTTTAGTCACTGTTTGGCCTGGTTTGCTGCTCCTACGCATGCTGTTTGTCCCCTTAAGTGCAGAGGAAGATGCTGTTCGTAATTCTCTTGTGTTGGCTCAATGCTTCACATT
>JXCR01012137.1:376398-425469 GCA_002079205.1 Phalaenopsis hybrid cultivar | reverse complement strand
CACTGTTCGTGTTTGGTTCGTTTAACTAACCGAACGAAAAAAAATTGTTCGTGTTTGTCTCGTTTACTTATCGAACGAATCGAACACGAACTCATTGACGAACCGAACACGAACTGTTCGCGAACAACGAGCTTTTTTGACAGCCCTAATTTTTAGCATATATGTTACATGCAAAGATAGATATGACTAATAATTAATGAAAGTAGTTCAATGAATATTATAACTACCACACCCTAGTGAGGGCGATTTTAAAACCTTTTTCATATATAAAATCCTTTCATGTGAGTTGTGTGAACCACATATTTCTCGTAATCACTAGTAAACCAACAAAATTGAGAATATATTGGAATCATGTTTTCTATGATGTGCTTCCAAAGGATATAGTTCATATACTATTAGAATATCCTTGGCTATTTGATATAAATAAAATATACTATCATATAGCGAGCACCTACATAATTAAATATTATCACAAGGACTTAAACTGATGTGAAGCTTGAGGAGGTCAGCCCATCTCCTTACAAGCACACTTCTTATTTACAGCCTACACATCCATTAAAGGGGCTTAGGATAAAACTACCAATTACAAAAGAGTCCCATCAAAAAAGTGGCCATGTAACTAAAATTCTACCTCAATGTCTGACATTATTTTTAAAAAAGTTTTGTTCATTTGCTTTTGTAGAGTTCTCTAATCTATCATATTTTAACCTTCTGCATTTGTAGGATGTCACAAACCTACATTCACTAAAAATCATATCTCTATTAAGATCTCAAATTTATTAAATGAGTATTCTGATTTATGCCCAAATGACTAGTCCAAAAAGCTTCCTCCTATGAGGATGATAAAAAAATGCTTTAAATCTAGGTCTTGCTCGACAATTATCAAATCTCTCACACTATAATATGAACCTATTTGAGATGTTGAACTAAAAAAATAAAATTAATGAGCTCCATAGGAAAGTAATCAACTTAATCTATGTATTGTCTCAGCCTTATTGATCCCTAACTAAAAATGATACATCATGGAGGATATGCATTGCTAATAGAGATATCAATAGGATCACCAACAAATATTGGTTCCCCACACTTACAATTGATATATATTGAATCAAATCTCAAGTGCCACTTATTTTACAAAGGTTAATCTAAAAAGTAGTAACAAGTGGAAAACAACCTTTAAAACCCAAAATGGGCTAAGGGGGCGTTTGGTTTAGTGAATTTGTGGTATACTGTAATTCTTTTGTAGGTATTTGACAAAATTATATATTTAGTATGAAGAATTACAAATGCAATGTAATGAATGAATGAATGAATTTAAAGTATACACTGTAGTTTATTTTGGTTGAATTTAGAATTCGGCTGATTTTCTAAATTTGAATAACATTGTACATTCAAATATAAAATAATATCAGCAAGCCGCAGTTGTCGCATTGAACCGTCAGTCGCCGCCACCGCTCATCGCTTTGTCCTCCCTCCTCCACTTTCACTGGCCGCGCCACTCCCCTCGTCTGCCTGCCGCCCGCATACAATCGTCGACATGCAAAAGGATAAAGTTTCTATGAGACTATTTTCATTTTTCCCAAACACATATTAGGTATTGAGAAAAGGCCTATAAAAGCACTATCTAGGGCTATATTAGCCAACACTTCAATATCAATATTCTTTTTCACGTACGTTCATAGATATCTTTACGTTCTCCTGCTAATATCATAAAGGGATGAACTCCATCATAATTAAGCATACACATGCAATCGGTCTATACAGTTAATATATGTGTAATTATTTTAATTCAATACATTATGTATACATTTACATAATGCATAATAATAGTGTTTCTAGAATGTGCATTCATCACAATAAGATGACCAACATCTAAAAGAAAATTTAAATCATAGTAAAAATAATGCAATCAACTTTCAATAACAATCAATAGATTATGTTTTGAAGAAACAAAAGCTATTATAACTTGAAAGAAAAAATACTCACGTAATAGTTTTCATCACTTAATCTTATGTTACAACTCCATAAATTGAACAACTATAATATAAAAGTATTCATAAAAAGAAATTTAATTATGATTAAATAATATTGATCTATTTAATTTTACTTTTTTAACTATTTTAATTATAGAGAACCTTCATATATTTATGAATATTTTCTTCTTGTGATTTTATTTCACTTAGACATACTAATATCACGCTCATACTTTGATACAATAAACAAAGGTATGATACAAGATAATTCAATTAAACTTCCCCCATCATGTGAAATAAGAAAACCAAAAACGATAAGATCACATCTAAAACAATATAACAAGATTAAATAACACAATCACTGAAGCAATAGTATACTATAAAGATATCTCTACAATAAAAAATGAAACACAATACTCATTAAATCCTATTTGCATCAACATCTACAGCAATAGGTTCTTCAGGCTCACAACGAGTAAGAGAACAAACTCCAGGTCAAAGTGGCTATTTTGGTTGAACTTGAGAAGTTAAAGTTGTAGACTCTATCCTTCTTTGCTCACCTACAATCTTCTATGAAGGAACTCCACCTGATTTCAATTCTTTTAAGGTTTTCTAGCCAAGTGAAGAACAGTATCTAATAGTACGAGTAGGCTAATGACACTAGCAGCATGTGTTGGAGCCCATCAAATATTCATCATTATGTTGTCTTCTACATTTGGCAGAAGTGACTGCAATACTAATAAATCCGCTTGTGTCGAACTTGGGCTTCTTCTCAATAAATCCATCTGATTGATCCACATGCTCTCCTTCATCAATACCCTTTCTTGTGTGCATCTTCTTACACTTCTGAGAAAGCTAATAATCAATCTCTGCTCATCTAGCACGTTATATTAATACTAAATAATCATTAATTCTCAATAACACCAACAGTTGCTTATCGAATCTTTTAATCTCGAAATGAGTATGTCGTACTTTTCTTCTGCAGTAGCAATCAACTGTGGCGCATATCTTGATAGTGCAGTGAATAGTACTTCATACTGTATAACTATCTTCTCTCTTTGCAGCAACTTGATAAATTTGTATTGCATGTCTCCAAGCAGATGTGGGTACATAAACCTTAGTCTGTTATGATGTTATTCTCACCACCACTTTTCAACTTCTCCATCCAACAGCTTCTCTATCCAACACAAAAGTAGCTAATGACACTCTATTTTCATCAGGACAAATCATACTATCTAATATATTCTCCATAAGCATAAACTAATTCTCCACTTTAATCAAAACTTCAGTTCCTTTAAACAATGATGGATGCAAATCTTGAAATACCATTAAGTACTTATCCATCTCATTCCCACCAAGCGACGGTCTAGACTCCTTAATCAATCGTCATCATCGTCATCATCTAGGTTAGGGCATTAGTGTTCACATTTATAGCAAGATTTATTTCTTCATTTTCTAACAGACTCCCTTATTCTATAATCTTGAATTCTTCCATTTTCCTGAATTACCCTAATTACTTGGAGTTAACTTAAATTTTTTTGTGATTACTTTATTGGCTCTTCCATCAAGATTCGACCAATTAATGCTAAATCTTGCACTAATTAATACTAAATCTTGTTCTGATATCACTTTTGGCACGACCTAGTTCGGGGTTTGGAAATAATCAAGATACGTATAGACAATTGAAAGATAAAAATTAAATTTTTCTATATTCATTTTCTATAACTAATTTTAAACAAATGAAAAAATCATTATAAAAAAGAAATTAAATTAAAATAGTTAAAAGTTAATCTTAGGTCAGATTGCTCGGGTCATCTATAAGTATTTCCTTTCTATTGCTCATCTTTTAATGAAATGATTAAACATTTAATATTAAATTAAAACAACAAAAGTTAAAAATGTGAGTAAATACACCTTTTAAACTACAGTAACGTAACAAAAATGAAACAATATGCAGGTCAATTAAACTTTTAATAAATCAATATAAAAAATTTGATAATTTATGAATATGATTGAGCACGATATTTCATAGCATTCAATATATTTTACTATATCAATAACATATTTTTATCATTTTATTTTTGTACAACTGTCACAGGAGCATCTTGTAAATTGTATCATTTAAGATGTTTCAATATCAATATCCTTACGTACACGGGTTTCCTAGCGTTCCCTCACCAGTACCATAAAGGAATTAAATCCATCATAGTCAAACATACATATACAATTCATCAAACACAATTCAAATCATTCATACATTTATTTTTTTCAATTCAATAAATTTTGTAGATTTACATATCGCATAATAATACTATTTCTAAAAGGTATATTCATCATAATGATATGGTCAACATTTAGTGCAATCGGGTTTCAATAACAATCAATATATTAAGTTTAGAAGAAACAATAGTTACTATAACTTAAAAGTAAGAGTATTCACCTAATATTCTTCACAACTTATTCTTTATGTTGCAACTCCTTCAATTGAATACCTATAATAAGAAGCATTTGTATTAAGACGTTTAATTATGATTAAATAATCTTTATATATTAAATTTCACATTTTTTAACTGTTTTAATCTAAGAAACCCTCATATATTCAATGATTTTATTTTACTTAAACATGTTTATATCATACTCTCATAATTTGATACATTATCTAATTATTATTATTATTATTATTATTATTATTATTATTATTATTATTATTATTATTATTATTATTTAATTATAAAAAGCTCTAAATAAATATATTTATAGCTATAAATCAAAATTAGGATTTACACATGAAATACTTAATTTATTAAATGCTTAATTAGTCATTTTATGCTTGTAACAACATTAAATTTTCTAACTTAATACATACAATTCACTTAAATCTTAACACCCAAAATTATACTTAAATACAACTCCAATTGAATAAAATAAAGATATAAATAAACAAACCCTAAACCCTTCCCTAAAAAGATTCAATCGACCAGTTTGCCACCACTGAATGTGTCTCTAGCAACTAGCTCGTATTGTGCTTCTGCATTACGCTCAACATTTCCTCCAAAGCAATCAAGAACTCATTTTCTAGTCATATACCCGCAAGATAATGCCCGAGAGAGCCTTCCCCCACTCACTTCCTTCATTTGTTCTCGCGATCTATCCTAATCGAGCTCGGATCGACCTCGCATCCTCCTTCGGCACACAAGGCGAACATTCTCCTTACTTCCTTCTTCCTCACTTCCCTCCTTCGAATTCAATCGCAAGTTTTGTCAACCTGGTCGAGCTCTAACACCTCAATCACTGCTTGCAACGCTTGCACAGGCTCAGATTGACCCACTTTCTTCGTTCCCTTGGTGAGACCTCCTCAACATTCACATTCACGCCAAGCCATTTACACCTCCTTTGTTGTCTTTAAATGTGTCGTCCAGCCTCGTGGTTATGCTCGCGCTCACCATGAGAGTCGGCATCACCCTCATCTCACTCACTCTTCCTCTCGATGTCTCTGCTTGCTTCACAGGATATAAAAATCATTCTCGTTCAAAACAGAAGTTTTGTTTCTTCTTATAAAGGTGAAATGTTCACATCCCTTGCCTCTCCCATTCGATATGACTCCTTCATCGTAACGGAGACATTAACTAAAAAAATACTAAACGTTACATATAAGATGAGAAACAATAAGAGAATATGGATGCGATTGAGGATGAAGTGAGTTTCTAGACATCCACATAAACCAACAAATGATATAAGGTGAAGAATAGATGATTAGCATTCTCCTCCACCTAGGTCAGCCATGTCAATACAGAGACATCCACATCCACATCCACCACCCGGGTCCAGCCATGTCAATACCCAATTCCTTCCCTAAAATAAGCCATACAGAAATAGTAAATTGGCAAGTGAAGAATAGATGATTAGCATTCTCCTCCTCCCCTTTGCATAAAATACACTATGAAGGGAGCTTTAAACCTTTTAATTTAAGTATATCATCCAGAGGCAGCAGCTGGGAGTAAAGTCTCCATAGGAAGAAAGACATAGATGAAGATAATGATTTGTGCCAAATATTCCTCTCCCCATCCACCAAACTCTATGAATAAAGATAATGATAAATGGATTCGGTTAATGAATATGCTTTAAAGAACTTATAAACTAGTTGTCCTTCCCGCAATTATCTATATGAATTTTGGAACTGGACAAAGCACGGTTCTCTCCAACTGACACCTTAAGCAGCTCCAAATTCCATGTGTTATTTCACCACCAATTAGCCACATTTTCATCCCCTTTATTGCCTTTATCAATATGAAAGAAGTCCTACAGGCACCAAGCATCATGCCAAAAGCATACTTGCCCATTTCCAAGATCCCAATAGATTAAATCGTCAGCCTCCACTTTGACCATCATCACAACCTTCAAAATTTTAGAATCTTCCACATTATATGTAGCATGAATAGGTTGTTTAGCTTTGCAGTATTTTTGAAACATAAAATCAGCCCAAAGAGAGTTTTCAGCTCTAAATTTAACACACAATTTGACAGAGTTAATTTCTGCACATTGTTGAAGTTCACATGAACTCAAGCCCTTAGTAGAGGTTGGCTTACACATCCTTTTCCACGCAGACCAATGTCTTTTATTTTTATCCCCTGACCATGAGAACTTGTTGAAATATAACTCAAGTGGGTATTCAATGCTTTTTTTCATTTTGAGTACTTGAAGTGCACAGAGAATGATGGAATTAAGCACACTTTTGAGAAGGGTGATTCTCCCTCCAAAAAACAGCAATGAGTTTTTCCAATCCATGATTCTAGCTTTAATATTATCCATCAATCCATCAATCCATCAAATTGGGTTTGAGGCACACACCTTAAGGAGGTTCACCCCAAGATAATGAATAGCAAGTTTAGATATAACAAAACCAGTTAAGTTTTTAATCCAACTGACAAATGGTTTCTTCATCAATTTGCTCAAATACACATGACATTTCTCTTTATTGAAGGCAAACCTGAGATATCCTGAAATTTAGTAATTAGATTAAAAATTTTCCTTATCAAATTTTTAGAAACATTAGCAAGGATAATAACATCATCTTCATAAGCTAAATGACTGATCACCATTTTGGATTTGTGTTGAAATATAGTGTAATGGTGAGAGAGTTGCAGATTGTTAATCATTCGAGAGAAATAATCAAATGCAATAATGAATAATGTAGGGGAAAAGGGGTCTCCCTGCTTGATGCCCCTAAAAGAATAAAAGCTTCCATAAGAGTTACCATTAACCAGCACAGAGTATTGGTTGCATCTCAGCCATCTGGAGATCAGATGAATAAAGTCCTCCTTAAATCCTCTCCTTTGAAGGACAGTAGTGAAAAAGTTCCAGTTTATAGAGTCATAAGCATTCTTGAGATCCAACTTCAAAACCATATTCCCACTTCTACACTTCTTATCCAATTCATGGATATGCTCTTAGGCCAACAAAATGTTATCAGTAATTTCTCTCCCTTTAGTAAAAGTTGATTGGTTGGCAGAGATGATCTCATTAAGTATAGGTTATAGACGAGCCACCATAATCTTACTTATAATTTTTGAGATAACAGAAGTCAAGAAAATAGGTCTAAAATGATTCCAAAAGGATCTAATGTTATTTTTTAGGATAAGAATAATTGTGGATGAATAAAAGTAACTACATGGATCTTCCCCCCTTAAAAAGCTTTCTATGGTAGCAGTAACCTCCTTCTCAATGATATCCAAGCATCTTTTATAGAATTGAGCAGTGAATCCATCAGGGCCGCCCTGTTATCCTCTATTAGTATGGAGAGCCTCTAAATTTTCCTCTACCATAGGAATACTAGTTAAGTTCAAAACCCCAAGGGACTTCCTTTGCCCAACCAACAGTTCTCCATTAATAGGTAAGCAGTTATTACCTTCATTGAAAATTTTCTTGAAATAATTGACAGCACTACCACCAATTTCCTCCTGATTAGAGATCCAGTCCCCATTACCATCTTTAATTATAAGAATAGTGTTAAAGCTTCTTCTACTCTTAATACAAGTATGAAAATATTTAGAATTTTTGTCCCCTTATTTGAATTGAACCTCCCCCATTTTTTGTCTAAGAAGAACCTCTCCCATTTAATCACTTGTATCAAATTTTGTTGTGCTAAGACTGATTCCTCATAATAATTGTCACTAACCTCCTCCAACTCCTCTAGTCTTTGTACTTCAGCTTCATGCAACTTGACTTGCATGAAAATCCCCAAATTCCTTCCAATTCCAACTGCTAAGTGCTTTGGCCAACTTAATATGTAGCTGCCACAGTATGAACCAAGAGTTACCAACCTCCTCATTATTCCAATTCTCCTTGACACAATCCTGGAAGCCCGGATGGTTCATCCAGGTGTTTAAATATCTGAAAGGTTGTCTCAAAGGTCTTTGTGTAAAAGAAATGTTTAGCAACAAAGGAGTATGGTCAGAACAGATTCTTCCTATATGGTGAACCTTAGAAACATGGAAGTGACTCAACCTGTTATTGTTCATTAATATTCTATCTAATCTTTCAAATATCTTCCCCCTCCTCCATGTGAATTTGAGGCCAATGAATCCCAAATCAAACAAACCAATCTCAATAATGGTATTATAGAAACCAAACATGATCCTGGGGTTAACAGGTTTCCTCCGTTCTTCTCAGTATTGCAAGTGATAATGTTAAAATCACCTCCAAGCAACCAATTATGATTCATGTTTTGGCTTAAATTGATCAAATGATTCCAAAATTCCAACCTGTTAGAGGGAGTACAGCTAGCATACATAAATGTTGCAAAACATTTAATGTCCTCCTTTTCCACATATACATGCAAAAATTGTTGTTCATTCCCCACTACCACTACATCAATGCTCCTTTTATAGAAAAAAACAGATTTTATTAGAGATGTTGAGCATTTGTATTGTCTGCATAGACTGTTAAGCTTTTGTTCATCAAAACTCAACAACGGCTCCAAAATAGCAAAACATCACAATTTATAAACCCTAATTAAATTTTTCAGTCTATTAAGGAAATTCGGGTCAGCAATTCCCCTAATGTTCCAAATAAGTATACTAATCATAAGCAGGAGCTTTACCTCTCCTAGAAGACCTAGGAAGGTGAGCTTTCCTCCCTCCATCAAAATAGTAATGGAAGTCATTATCAATGGTATTTCTATCCTCCAAATGTTTAAGTTCATGATTACACTTTTTTTTTCCTCCAACTTTTTTGTATATTCCATTCTCCTTTCAATTCTTGCCTAGCAAAAGTAAGTGCCTCCTCAGCAGGATTAAAATTTGTAGTTTCTTCACCAACAGCAGGGGCAGAANGTAGTAACAAGTGGAAAACAACCTTTAAAACCCAAAATGGGCTAAGGGGGCGTTTGGTTTAGTGAATTTGTGTTATACTGTAATTCTTTTGTAGGTATTTTGACAAAATTATATATTTCGTATGAAAAATTACAAATACAATGTAATGAATGAATGAATTTAAAGTTTACACTGTAGTTTATTTTGGTTGAATTTAGAATTCGGATGATTTTTTAAATTTGAATAACATCGTACATTCAAATATAAAATAATATTAGCAAGTCGCTGTTGTCGTCGCTGAACCGCCAGCCGCCGCCACCGCTCATCGCTTTGTCCTCCCTCCGCCACTTCCGCTGGCCGCACCACTCCCCTCGTCTACCCGCCGCCCGCATACAATCGTCGACATGCAAAAGGATAAATTTTCTATGAGACTATTTTCATTTTTCCCAAACACTTATTAGGTATTGAGAAAAGGCCTATAAAATCACTATCTAGGGCTATATTAGCCAACACTTCAATATCGATATTCTTTTTCACGTACGTTCATAGGTATCTTCACGTTCTCCTGCTAATATCATAAAGGGATGAACTCCATCATAATTAAGCATACACATGCAATCGGTTTATACAATTAATATATGTGTAATTACTTTAATTCAACACATTATGTATACATTTACATAATGCATAATAATAGTGTTTCTAGAATGTGCATTCATCACAATAAGATGACATTTTTAAATTATAGTAAAATAATGCGATCAACTTTCAATAATGATCAATAGATTATGTTTTGAAGAAACAAAAGCTATTATAACTTAAAAGAAAAAATGCTCACGTAATAGTTTTCATCACTTAATCTTATGTTACAACTCCATAAATTGAACAACTATAATATAAAAGTATTCATAAAAAGAAATTTAATTATGATTAAATAATATTGATCAATTTAATTTCACTTTTTTAACTATTTTAATTATAGAGAACCTTCATATATTTATGAATATTTTCTCCTTATTTTCTTCTTGTGATTTTATTTCACTAAGACATCCTAATATCACGCTCATACTTTGATACAATAAACAACGGTATGAAACAAGATAATTCAATTAAACTTCCCCCATCATTTGAAATAAGAAAACCAAAAATGATAAGATCACATCTAAAACAATATAACAAGATTAAATAACACACAATCACTGAAGCAATATTATACTATAAAGATATCTCTACAATAAAAAATGAAACACAATACTCATTAAACCCTATTTGCATAAACATCTACAGCAGTAGCTTCTTCAGGCTCACTACGGGTAAGAGAACAAACTCCAGGTCAAACTGGCTATTTTGATTGAACTTGAGAAGTTAAAGTTGTAGACTCTATCCTTCTTTGCTCACCTACAATTCTATGAAGGAACTCCACCTGATTTCAATTCTTTTAAGGTTTTCTAGCCAAGTGAAGAACAGTATCTAATAGTACGAGTAGGCTAATGACACTAGCAGCATGTGTTGGAGCCCATCAAATATTGACCATCATGTTGCCTTTTACATTTGGCACAAGTCACTACAATACTACTAAATCCACTTGTGTTGAACTTGGGCTTCTTCTCAATGGATCCATCTGATTGATCCACATGCCTCCATCAATACCATTTCTTGTGTGCATCTTCTTACACTTCTAAGAAAGCTGATAATCAATCTCTGCTCATCTAGCATGTTATATTAATACTAAATAATCATTAATTCTCAATAACACCAACGGTTGCTTATCGAATCTTTTAATCTCAAAATGAGTATGTCGTATTTTTCTTCTGCAGTAGCAATCAAATGTGACGCATATCTTGATAGTGCAGTGAATACTACTTCATACTGTATAACAATCTTCTCTCTTTGCAGCAACTTGATAAATTTGTATTACATGTCTCCAAGCAGATATGGGTACAAGAACCTTAGTCTGTTATGATGTTATTCTCACCACCACTTTCAACTTCTCTATCCACTATCCAACACAAAAGTAGCTAATGACACTCTATTTTCATCAGGACACATCATACTATCTAATATATTCTCGATAAGCATAAACTAATTCTCCACTTTAATCAAAACTTCAGTTCCTTTAAACAATGATGGACGCAGATCTTGAAATACCATTAAGTACTTATCCATCTCATTCCCACCAAGCGACGGTCTAGACTCCTTAATCAATTGTCATCATCGTCATCATCTAGGTTAGGGCATTAGTGTTCACATTTATAGCAAAATTTACTTCTTCATTTTCTAACAGACTCCCTTATTCTATAATCTTGAATTCTTCCATTTTCCTGAATTACCCTAATTACTTGCAATTAACTTAAATTTTTAATTTTATTGTTATTAAATTTTTTTGTGATTATTTTATTGGCTCTTCCATCAAGATTCCACCAATTAATGCTAAATCTTGCAATAATTAATACTAAATCTCGTTCTGATATCACTTTTGGCACAACTTAGTTCGAGGCTTGGAATTAATCAAGATATGTATAGACAATTGAACGATAAAAATTAATTTTTTCTATATTCATTTTCTATAACTAATTTTAAACAAATGAAAAAATCATTACAAAAAATAAATTAAATTAAAATAGTTAAAAGTTTATCTTAGGTGAGATTGCTCGCGTCAGATTTCTCGGGTCATCTATAAGTATTTCCTCTCTATTGCTCATCCTTTAATGAAATGATTAAACATGTAATATTAAATTAAAACAACAAAAGTTAAAATGTGAGTAAATACACCTACTTTTAAACCACAGTAACGTAACAAAAATGAAACAACATACAGGTCAGTTAAACTTTTAATAAATCAATATAAAAAATTTCTTAATTTATGAATATGATTGAGCACGATATTTCATAACATTCAATATATTTTACTATATCAATAACATATTTTTATCATTTTATTTTTGTACAACTGTCACAGGAGCATCTTGTAAATTGTATCATTTAAGATACTTCAATATCAATATCCTTACGTACACGGGTTTCTTAGCGTTCCCTCACCATTACCATAAAGGAATTAAATTCATCATAGTCAAACATACATATACAATTCATCAACACAAGTCAAATCATTCATACATTTATTTTTTAAAATTCAATAAATTTTGTAAATTTACATAACGCATAATAATACTATTTCTAAAAGGTATATTCATCATAATGATATGATCAACATTTAGTGCAATCGGGTTTCAATAACAATCAATATATTAAGTTTAGAAGAAACAATAGTTACTATAACTTAAAAGTAAAAGTATTCACCTAATATTCTTCACAACTTATTTTTTATGTTGCAACTCCTTCAATTGAATACCTATAATATAAGAAGCATTTGTATTAAGACGTTTAATTATGATTAAATAATATTTATATATTTAATTTCACATTTTTTAACTGTTTTAATCTAAGGAACCCTCATATATTCAATGATTTTATTTCACTTAAATATGTTTATATCATACTCTCATAATTTGATACATTATCTAATTATTATTATTATTATTATTATTATTGTTGTTATTGTTGTTATTATTATTGTTATTATTTAATTATAAAAAGCTCTAAATAAATATATTTATAGCTATAAATCCAAATTAGGATTTACACACAAAATACTTAATTTATTAAGTGCTTGTAACAACATTAAATTTTCTAATTTAATACATACAATTCACTTAAATCTTAACACCCAATATTATACTTAAATACAACTCCAATTGAATAAAATAAAGATATAAATAAACAAACACTAAACCCTTCCATAAAAAGATTCAATCGACCAGTTTGCCACCATTGAATGTGTCTCTAGCAACTAGCTCATATTGTACTTCTGCATTACGCTCGACGTTTCCTACAGAGCAATCAAGAACTCATTTTCTAGTCATATACCGCAAGATGATCGCACGAGAGAGCCTTCCCCATTCACTTCTTTCATCTGTTCTCACGATCTATCCTAATCGAGCTCGGATCGACCTCGCATCCTCTTCCGGCACACAAGGCGAACATTCTCCTTACTTCCTTCTTCCTCAGTTCCCTACTTCGAATTCAATTGCAAGTTTTGTCAACCTGGTCGAGCTCTAACACCTCAATTNTTGTCAACCTGGTCGAGCTCTAACACCTCAATCGATGCTTGCAACGCTCGCACAGGCTCAGATTGACCCACTTTCTTCCTTCCCTTGGTGAGACCTCCTCAACATTCACATTCACGCCAAGCCATTTACACCTCCTTTGTTGTCTTTAAATGTGTCGTCCAGCCTCGTGGTTATGCTCGCACTCACCATGAGAGTCGGCATCACCCTCATCTCACACACTCTTCCTCTCGATGTCTCTGCTTGCTTCACAGGATATAAAAATCATTCTCGTTCATAACAGAAGTTTTGTTTCTTCTTATAAAGGTGAAATGTTCACATCCCTTGCCTCTCCCATTCGATACGACTCCTTCATCATAACGGAGACATTAACTAAAAAAATACTAAACGTTACATTTAAGATGAGAAAAAATAAGAGAATATGGATGTGATTGAGGATGAAGTGAGTTTCTAGACATCCATATAAACCAACAAATGATATAAGGTTGAAAATTAAAGAGATGATTATGCTTTTTACTCCAATAAGATAGACAATCCCTTAAATTTCCAATTCCTTCCCTAAAATAAGCCATGTCAATACCCAATTCCTTCCCTAAAATAAGCCATACAAAAATAGTAAATTGGCAAGTGAAGAATAGATGATTAGCACTCTCCTCCTCCCCTTTGCATAAAATACAGTGTGAAGGGAGCTTTAAACCTTTTAATTTAAGTATATCATCCAGAGGCAGCAGCTGGGAGTAAAGTCTCCATAGGAAGAAAGACATAGATGAAGATAATGATTTGTGCCAAATATTCCTCTCCCCATCCACCAAACTCCATGAATAAAGAGAATGATAAATGGATTCGGTTAATGAATATGCTTTAAAGAACTTTTAAACTAGTTGTCCTTCCTGCAATTATCTATATGAATTTTGGAAATGGACAAAGCACGGTTCTCTCCAACAGACACCTTAAGCAGCTCCAAATTCCATGTGTTATTTCACCACCAATTAGCCACCTTTTCATCCCCTTTATTGCCTTTATCAATATGAAAAAAGTCCTCCAGGCACCAAGCATCATGCAAAAAGCATACTTGCCCATTTCCAAGATCCCAATAGATTAAATCCTCAGCCTCCACTTTGATCATCATCATAGCCTTCCAAATTTTAGAATCTTCCACATTATATGTAGCATGAATAGGTTGTTTAACTTTGCAGTATTTTTGAAATATAAAATCAGCCCAAAGAGAGTTTTCAGCTCTAAATTTAACCCACAATTTGACAGAGTTAATTTCTGCACATTGTTGAAGTTCACATGAACACAAGCCCTCAGTAGAGGTTCGCTTACACATCATTTTCCACGCAGACCAATGTCTTATTTTTATCCCCTGACCATGAGAACTTTTTGAAACATAACTCAAGTGGGTATTCAATGTTTTTTTTTTTTTTTTTTTGAGTACTTGAAGTGCACAGAGAGGGATGGAATTAAGCACACTTTTGAGGAGGGTGATTCTCCCTCGAAAATACAGCAATGAGTTTTTCCAATCCATGATTCTAGCTTTAATATTATCCATCACTCCATCAAATTGGGTTTGAGGCCACGCCCTTAAGGAGGTTCACCCCAAGATAATGAATAGCAAGTTTAGATATAGCAAAGCCAATTAAGTTTTTAATCCAGCTGACAAATGGTTTCTTCATCAATTTGCTCAAATACACATGACATTTCTCTTTATTGAAGGAAAACATGAGATATCCTGAAATTGAGTAATTTGATTGAAAATTTTCCTTATCGAATTTTTAGAAGCATTAGCAAGGATAATAACATCATCTTCATAAGCTAAATGACTGATCACCATTTTAGATTTGTGTTGAAATATAGTGTAAGGGTGAGAGAGTTGCAGATTGTTAATCATTCGAGAAAAATAATCAAATGCAATAATGAATAATGTAGTGGATAAGGGGTCTCCCTGCTTGATGCCCCTAGAAGAAGAAAAGCTTCCATAAGAGTTACCATTAACCAGCACAGTAGGTTGCATCTCACCCATCTGAAGATCAGATGAATAAAGTCCTCCTTAAATCCTCTCCTTTGAAGGACAGTAGTGAAAAAGTTCCAGTTTATAGAGTCATAAGCATTCTTGAGATCCAACTTCAAAACCATATTCCCACTTCTACACTTTTTATCCAATATGCTCTTGGGCCAACAAAATGTTATCAGTAATTTCTCTCCCTTTAGTAAAAGTTAATTGGTTGGGAGAGATAATCTCATTAAGTATAGGTTATAGACGAGCCACCATAATCTTACTTATAATTTTTGAGATACAGAAGTCAAGAAAATAGGTCTAAAATGATTTCAAAAGGATCTAATGTTATTTTTTAGGATAAGAATAACTGTGGATGAATAAAAGTAAATGCATGGATCTTCCCCCCTTAAAAAGCTTTCTATGGTAGCAGTAACCTCCTTCCCAATGATATCCCAGCAGCTTTTATAGAATTGAGCAGTAAATCCATCAGGGCCGCCCTGTTATCCTCTATTAGTATGGAGAGCCTCTAAATTTTCCTCTACCATAGGAATACTAGTTAAGTTCAAAACCCCAAGGGACTTCGTTTTCCCAGCCAACAGTTCTCCATTAATAGGTAAGCAGTTATTACCTTCATTGAAAATTTTCTTGAAATAATTGACAGCATTACCACCAATTTCCTCCTGATTAGAGATCCAGTCCCCATTACCATCTTTAATTATAAGAATAGTGTTAAAGCTTCTTCTACTCTTAATACAAGCATGAAAATATTTAGAATTTCTGTCCCCTTCTTTGAATTGAACCTCCCCCATTTTTCGTCTAAGAAGAACCTCTCCCATTTAATCGCTTGTATCAAATTTTGTTGTGCTAAGACTGATTCCTCATAATAATTGTCACTAACCTCCTCCAACTCCTCTAGTCTTTGTACTTCAGCTTCATGCAACTTGACTTGCATGAAAATCCCCAAATTCCTTCCAATTCCAACTGCTAAGTGCTTTGGCCAACTTAATATGTAGCTGCCACAGTATGAACAAAGAGTTACCAACCTCCTCATTATTCCAATTCTCCTTGACACAACCTGGAAGCCCGGATGGTTCATCCAGGTGTTTAAATATCTGAAAGGTTGTCTCAAAGGTCTTTGTGTGAAAGAAATGTTTAGCAACAAAGGAGTATGGTCCGAACATATTCTTCCTAGATGGTGAACCTTAGAAACATGGAAGTAACTCAACCTGTTATTGTTCATTAATATTCTATCTAATCTTTCAAATATCTTCCCTCTCCTCCATGTGAATTTGAGGCCAATGAATCCCAAATCAAACAAACCAATCTCAATAATGGTATTATAGAAACCAAACATGATCCTGGGGCTAACATGTTTCCTCCTTTCTTCTAAGCATTGCAAGTGATAATGTTAAAATCACCTCCAAGCAACCAATTATGATTCATGTTTTGGCTTAAATTGATCAAATGATTCCAAAATTCCAACCTGTTAGATGGAGTACAGCTAGCATAAATGAATGTTGCAAAACATTTAATGTCCTCCTTTTCCACATATACATGTAAAAATTGNATTCATGTTTTGGCTTAAATTGATCAAATGATTCCAAAATTCCAACCTGTTAGAGGGAGTACAGCTAGCATAAATAAATGTTGCAAAACATTTAATGTCCTCCTTTTCCACATATACATGCAAAAATTATTGTTCATTCCCCACTACCACTACATCAATGCTCCTTTTATAGAAAAAACAGATTTTATTAGAGATGTTGGTAATGCATTTGTATTGTCTGCATAGACTGTTCAGCATTTGTTCATCAAAACTCACCAACGGCTCCAAAATAGCAAAACATCACAATTTATAAACCCTAATTAAATTTTTCAGTCTATTAAGGAAATTCGGATCAGCAATTCCCCTAATGTTCCAAATAAGTATACTAATCCTAAGCAGGAGCTTTACCTCTCCTAGAAGACCTAGGAAGGTGGGCTTTCCTCCCTCCATCAAAATATTAATGGAAGTCATTATCAATGGTATTTCTAGCCTCCAAATGTTTAAGTTCATGATTACCCTTTTTTTTTTGCTCCATCTTTTTTGTATATTCCATTCTCCTTTCAATTCTTGCCTAGCAAAAGTAAGTGCCTCCTCAGCAGGATTAAAATTTGTAGTTTCTTCACCAACAGCAGGGGCAGAAGTTTCTAAAGCAACAGGTACCTCCTCTAAATAAAACCTTTCCTCCTCTGCTAAAACCAACTCCCAAGTAGGTATTGCTTCCTCCTCAGTCCTCATCTCGGCCCTTTTTAAATGATTGCCCAAGTAATCACCTCTTGTGCTAATTGCTACATTTTCCTCTGTCTGATGCAATTCCTTCACTCTGTTAGCTAATTCCTTATTATAAGCATTTATCTCATCTCATACATATTAGGTGGAGGCTTTTTAAACTCTGGGTGATATAAAGATGTGAGAAAGGCTAATTGTATCAAACTTATTTTGATTTATTATGTTATTGTCTTACTTTGATGTAACTGTTCTTATTTTATGATTTGATATTTTAATGTTAATATGTTACTTCTTATTTTGAATAATTTATTACCTTTAAATTATTAGAATATTAATATGTTACATCTTAACCTTTTAATGGGTTAAAATATTAATATATTAGTTCTTAATACATAATTTGAACTTAGTACAATACTTATAGCCTTGCACAATCTAATGATTTTGAGACTTACGACTAAAAATGTCTTCAGACTTACTTCTTCTCACATACACAAATACCCAATTGTGTAAGTTGAAACTTTCGCAAGCTCAAGTCCTCCTTTCATTGCTCCATTATGTTTAGTTCATTCTCCTCCTGTCGATATGGCTATCAAAAAGGATCATCATTTAGGAACAACTCGTGTTCAGCTTGCTAAATAGCTCGTGTTCAATTCGTTCGTTAAACAAACAATCCAAACACAAATATTTTTTTTAGCTTGATTTATAAATTAGCTGGAGTTTGATGGAGAAGTAAACAGAGAATAAGAAGGATCAACATATAATTTTTATTAATTTAGAAAAATCTTATCATAAATTTCAAGAGTTCTTCGGAAAGTTCTAGAAAAGAAAAATTTTGATATAAATATTCAAGTCATTAAAGACATGTACACTAGAGTTGTTACTTGTCTTCGAACAGAAGGGCGATTAACCAAGTATTTTGCTATTTCATTTGTACTACATTAGGGATCGACTTTAGGTCCATATCTTTTTTGCTTTAGTTATGGATGCTCTTACTGGACATTTACAAAAGGATGTATCTTAGTATATGTTCCTCGCAGATGATATCCTTATTTAGGATAACTCGAGAAAGAGGTCATGAAAAACTTGAATTATGGAGGTTTGCTTTCGAGTCTAAAAGCATTCATTTGAGTAGATCTAAATCTGAATACATTGAATGTAATTTTAGTTGTAGTAATTCTAATGGGAAAGTTGTAATAATGGGAAATCAAATCATGAAAAAGAGTGAACGTTTTAGATATCTCAGGTCTATTGTTCAAAGTGATGGTGATATAGATGGCAATGTTATTAGTAGAATTCAATTTGGATGGTTAGGGTGGAGGAATTCATCGGGCCTATTGTGTAATAAAAAGTAATGCTTAGACTTAAAAGGAAAATTTAATAAGATGATGGTGAGGCCTGCAATACTTTATGGCACAGAATATTGGCTTATAAAAAAAAAGCATAAAACTAAGTTAAGTGTTGTTGAAATGAGAATGCTTATATGGATTAGTGGCTTTACAATTAGAGACAAAAGGAGACACAAAAATACCTGTGAAAGGGTTGGTGTAGCTCAAGATTAGAGATAGTCGTCTTAGATGGTTTGGTCACATTAAACGTCAATCATTTGATGATCCTGTTAGGAGACTGGATGTTTTAAATTTAACTTATATTATGAAATGTAGAGGAAGACATTATAAAAAAACTGAGCATGTTGTATAAAAAATTTTCTTAATTTAATAGAATTAGATAGAAATATGACATGATGCCGAAAAAAGAAACTTAAGTTGGCACCAATAATTCTAAAGCTGAAATTAACATCAAATTTAACCTAAAACTAGTTGGGCATGAGGTCTCGCAAGTTGCTTTTGACCTTAACCATTATATTTTTTGAATTTGTTTAATGATAAGCTTGAAACAATGTTGAATCAAATTTCACTTGGTGGCAAAAAAGGTAAGCATAACAATTTGGCAGCCAAATTTTTTTATCGCTCGAGATTAGAAATGATTACTCTACCAAATCCAAAAAAATCAAACTCAATAAACGTCCTAAAAAGGTCACAATTGGTATGAAAAAAGAAAGATTTTGATGAATTTCTTACATAAGCTCTAGCTCTGATGGGCAAAGGCAACTTTAAAATATCCTTTATCAAGATGACTTCCAAGTTCAAACAACTAAACTCTCATTATTGTGATGGTTGGGTATTGGGAATTAACAATTTGTTTAAAATGAAGCTCTTCTCTAGCCCCGAGAACAGTAGGCCACTTCTATCTTTCTCTAAGAAATCACTAAAAAATTTCTCACTACTAAGATATCTTCTAGGCGACTTGAGGATGAAGTAAAGGATACACTATTATACTCTTCAATGATGATGAAGTCCTTGAAAAGCAAATGACTAGGCCAATGTCCTTGATTGTTGATCCAGAGCATATCTAAAAAGCCCATCCATTAGAACTTGAGTAAGAGTCGCCTAAGCCACTACAATTTATAAGTCATTGATCCCTAGCATCTCTCTTTAAACTCTCACAATAATGTTTCTTAATGATTCATCTAATTCATCGCATTTTCAAAAAGGCCTATAAATTCTTCAAGTTCTAGAAACTTACAAATTGAGTAACGAATAGTTTCATAAACTCAGCAAAATTTGCTACATTCTATAGTGGGAGGCATAAGAAGCACCTAAGAGGAAATTCCTCGGAAATGGTAAAGAATAAGCAGTACTTCAACTTAGCGCTAATATCTTGTAAAATTCAAGGTAGAAAATTTTGAACTTCAATGGAGGCCATACCTTAAAAATCTCCTTTGAATGTGGGTTCATTAGTTGAGACGTCCTCATTTCAAATCAACGGGGAGAGGGAGTGGATTCTTTATTGTTATCTGGATAAAAAAGTTTCATCTAATACTAGGATTAAAGTTAATGCTTTTGTGTTCCTTATTTCTTTTTAAGTACTGAATTTGAAAATCCTTATAACAACTCCACAATTAAAGTAATTTTGAACTTCAATGCTCTTGGGTTACTTTTTAGATTTTTTCTTCCACCTTCATCAACTGCTTGTTCGTGATGAAATTCTAATTTATCAATGTTAGAAATCATTCTTTGTTTTGTTTGTATGCCTCTCTCATAGTATTTGATTTATGATTCTCACAAAAAATCCAAAATCACACTTCTGAGAATATTAAATCCAAATTTATCCATAAACAACACAAGCGCTTCAATGCTCACAAGGCACATAGAACATAAAATAGAAAGAGAAATAATTNTTTGAATTTCTAATGGTGGGGTACCTCTTCTAGTTTTCTAAGACTATTCAATAGGAAAGTCCTATGACTAGACCTAGGCTACTAAAGAAGTTTCTAGACCTCAACCAAAAGTGAGGTCAACAAATGGACCCCCAATAGGTGTGGTGTGCTGGGCAAGCATACCGCACGTATTGGTGTTGACCGACAAGATCAACAAGATTGATATAGATTTCTAAATCCTCAGACTTAGAAAAAAAAATGTGAATTTGCGTATAATATTTGTTTCCGCTGGGGGTTTTTTAATAGGGATCAACATGTAAGGGTTGACCTCAAAATGGGAATTCAAGATACAAATATCGATATTAAAGGATAGTCAGTATCAACATGTAAGGGTTGACCTCAGAATGTTTGTGTATGTTATTTGTTTCCGCTGGGGAAATTTTTAATAGGAATCAACATGTAAGGGTTGACCTCAGAATAGGGATGCAAATATCAATATCAAAGGAGAGTCAGACATTTGGAACTGACTTTCAATAAAGAAATCAGAAGTATAGGACTGATCTTATAGTAAGAATTGAAATTATTGGATCAATTCTTGAAAAATCAGAAGTATAGGACTGATCTTATAGTAAGAATTGAAATTATTGGATCAATTCTTGAAAAATATGAATTAGAAGATGCAAATATCGATATCAAAAGAGAGTCAGACATTTGGAACTGATTTTCAATAAAAGAAATCAAAATCAAAATTATTGGATCAATTCTTGAAAAGTATGAATTAGAAGTATAGGACTAATTCAAGGAAATTATTGGATCAATTCTTGAAAAATATGAGTTAGAAGTATAGGACTAATTCAAGGTGAAAATAGTTCGATCAATTTGGGAGAAGCATATNTTTAAACCGGGCTCTATGGATATACAAATGTACATCAACCCACTAGAAAATACAAGTGGATATGTAATAAACTCACGATTACCCAGTTTCACATATATAGTCATACACATGAATAAGAATGTAATTAGTTTACACAAGTACAAGTAAATCAAGCAATCGTTCTCAGTTAAGGAAACTAAAGTGATATATTTTACCATTCACATATATTCGTATTTTATACACAAACAAGTAGCAGCTCACTAAAAAATATGTTACCTGCAATATACAATTAAGAAAGCAATTGTTCCCGATATTCCGCAATCCAGCAACAGTGACCATAAATTTATTGGAAGACTCCTTTCGATCGGATGAACATGGCAACAAATAATATCCATCACGCAGTGACCAGCACAGACCGGCCAGTCCTAATCCTAGTCCTAAGGCAACAGCCAATAGACTCTGCAGTGGGAATGGTAGCGAGGATCTCTTTGACTCGAAGAGTAACTGATACCCATTATTAATGTTGCCCATAAGGTGGTGGATACTCACTTCGCTTCGGTGCTTCATCGAAAAGATGATCAGGTTATCTCCTGAGAATGCGCCAAGAACTCAACTGGCGCCAGCATCGTTAGGATTTAGGAAGACAGAAGACATTAATGTTGTCCATAAGGTGGTGGATACTTACTTCACTTCGGTGCTTCATCGAAAAGATGATCAGGTTATCTCCTGAGAATGCGCCAAGAACTCAACTGTCCCCAGCATCGTTAGGATTTAGGAAGACAGAAGACATCAAAACTAAAGAAGCGACAGGAACCTCGGAGGAGAGAATCAAGAAGACGGCGGTAATTAGGGTTTTTTTTAGCTCGGTGACACGTGATGGTAGTATTTGTTTGGGTTGATTAAAAATAACTTCTTCATAAGTTAGTTGCAGTAGCTATTATAAATTTTTATTTTTTTTTAGAAAAAATAGACCGTTGCCAGAAAGCTATCTCTGCATCTAGATAGGTGCAATGTGAAAATGATATTTTTAGCATTTTAAAAACGCATAGGCTGTCAAAACGTAGTTTACTCAAACATGTCAAGTGCGTTTTTAAAACGTCACCACATCAAATAAGTTGTCTCAAATAAAGCTTGTAACAGCTATGTGGAAAACCTATTCCTCAAACGAAAAAATATTACATCCGAATAAAATTTAAAAAAATTGATATGTGGGTCCCACTGCTTAAAAAATTAAAAAAAATCTCATTTAGTGTGACTCGGCCCGAATCATTGGAAAAAATATTGCATCACGACTCCGCACGTAAAGTTACGTGCGGAGTACAATAAAATCACTCCACGCGGCGGTGAAAGAAAAAAATAAAATTTGTCCGGAAACACAAGGAAATATTCCTCCCGTGTTATTCAGATGTTAGTGTGTGTTATGCATGTGTTATTGTGTGTTTTTCAAGTGTTATTGTGTAATTATAAAACCAAAAGTATTCTGAGAACATAATAACACTGAATAGCCCACAATAACACCTGAATAACACACAATAACACGGAAGGAATATTCTCATGTGTTATTAAGCCGATTTTTTTTTCTCTGTCACCTCCACGTGGCGTGATTTCATTGGATTCTGCACTTAACTCTACGTGCAGAGTTCTGATGCAATATT
This sequence comes from Phalaenopsis hybrid cultivar, assembly GCA_002079205.1. Classification (NCBI taxonomy): domain Eukaryota; kingdom Viridiplantae; phylum Streptophyta; class Magnoliopsida; order Asparagales; family Orchidaceae; genus Phalaenopsis; species Phalaenopsis hybrid cultivar. The sequence continues at coordinate 402,042 of JXCR01012137.1, read as the reverse complement.
TTTTCGAATCATTGGCCACACCACAGACAAAATTTAAAATTTGTGTTTTGTCGTCGCAAACCCGATCAGAATCTAGCCCAACAAAATGTCGATCTAAACAAAAAACACATTTATGGTAGATTTCGACATTTTTGTTCTTCTGTGGTTTTCGATTTTCGGCGATTTCAAGTGTTCTGCATTGCTTCCTTTTCGGCGCAAGGAAATAGCTAGGATTTCTTGGATGATTTCTCCTTCTTTGCTTCTCTTCATAAGGTCGGTTCGCCTTTCTCCTACGTTACACAAAAGACGATTTTGCTTCCTCTTTGGTGCAAGACTTAGTGTTTATAAGTGAGAGCATTGCGTCGAGCTCTGGTTTTCCTTTCCTCTTGCTAGCACATAACAATGGAAGGTCGGAAGAGAACTCAAGATGCTAGATGTCTGCCAAAACCTTCGAGGTATTATGCTACATTGTTTATTATAAATAAAAGGATGATTTGTTTCATTTTGTTATGGTTGTGTTATTATTATGTTATTTGATATACCAAAATAATGTAATATTTAATGTATACATTTTATTCTTATTTTGATAATATTGCACTTTAAAGAATGATATTTTCATGTTTTTGTTGCATGAATATTAATTTTAGGCATTTGAGCAAAAAGTAGCGAAAAGAATGAAATTTGGAGTCAAAATGGAGATTTTCATGATCCTGGCGCCAGAGCAGCCAAAATGACGCCTGAAGCACTATTTTCCAAAGAGCTGGCGCTAGAAATTGACGCCATAAGTGTCATAATCCAGAGAATAGTGCAGACTTCATTAGGCTGGCGCCAGAAGCGCCAAAATTCATATAACAACGCGAACTTCATTAGGCTGAAGCCAGAGGCGCCATAACTGGCGCCAGAAGCGCTAGAGACAAATTAAGATAGAGTAAGGCGATTCGTGACTATTTTTTAGCAGTTTTGAAGGTTCCAATCAATTCAAACGTCCCATGGAGTGGTTCAATGCATCTAGACACTTTGGAAGACTCTTTAATGAAGAGATATGTCTCTTGGATGAAGGGACTTATCTCTTGGTGCAAAAAGGTGTGACTTTTGGGAAAAAAATTGGAGGGAATTTTGAATTTCTTTTGAAAGAAGGCTAGTCTTAATTAAAAAGAGAGAAGATAGAGAAGAAAGGGGGGCGTGTGATAGAGAGAAAAGTTTTGGCGTGAGAGAGATGAGAGGATTTTCTTATAAGGTTGTGATACACCTAAAATATATAGTATTTTTAGACACATTTTTATACATATTTTTGATATATTGCATTTTAATGGAAGGTATTTGTGTGTTTTTTTTTCAGCTACAAGTAAAAAGGTAAAAATGATAAATTGAGTGAAAAAAGATCAAATTTATAGCAAAAATGTGAAAATTGTGCTAAAGTGTTTTGACGCCTAAGCGCCAGGTCCGGCGCTTAAGCGCTGGTGAAATAGAGAAGGTCGCGCCTAAGCGCCAGAGGCTCGCGCTTAAGTGTCAGAGGCAGTTATTTGGTGGTTTACTTCATTTTGCCAAATTTTGAAGGGATATTTGAGGCAACTATTGGCTAAAGAGGGTGGTTATGACCACTAGAAACGAAATTATGATAAAAGGACTTATGAAAGGAGGCATCATTTGGAGAATACATTGAATTGGGACACATTTTGAAGAGTTATCAAGGCATCTCTTGGAGATTTATAAAAGAAAGAAGTTGAGACTTTTTGAAGTGTGCTTGAAAGTTCTGAAAAGTGTTAGAAAGGAGAGAGTTTTGGAGAGATTTTCAAGCACCATAAATTTACTATATCTTTTTTTTATTTTAGTTTTATTGTGAGATTCAAAGTGTTGTAAAAGAGAAGATATTCAAAGGACCTTCAAGAGTTTGGTGGAGGATTTGAGATAANAGATTGAAAGTAAATTAAGATCGGAGTGAAAAGATCATCACAATTTCTTAAACATTTTCATGGCTTCACCAAATCAAATCACTATTTCACAAATCTCAAGACAAGGAGAAAAATAGAGAAAACTACTCAGATCTCATGGGGAAAACACAACAAAACACGGAATTCATATATAAAATCAAAGTCATACAAATTACAACAAATAAATAACTTATCTCTAGTTTCTCCCCAAGAACACTCCTCGAAGTTCCTTTGAATCTCTTCCTTTCTTTACAGCACACAAAATTCCTCTTTGAAGTAGCAAGGAGGAAGAAATCTCTCACTTTCCCTCCATTCTTACAATTTCTCAAAGAATTCCTCACAATATTGGAACCTTTCTAATATCTAGGAACTCTCTCTAGCACTTCATTTACTTCCTAAATTCTTTCCCTCCTTCTCCAGGCTCTCTAATTTTTGGCAAAAATAGTTTTTTAAAGTATTGGATGAGCTTTCCCAAGAGTTGCCTAAGCATCCCTTCAAAATTTGGCCTTATCTAAAGCTTGAGTATGCATAACCATTGAGCTCGTCGTCGGCGGCCTCGAGGGCGCCGTCGGCAGACTTCTGAGAATTTTGTCCTGTAGCCTCGTGAAAAACTCACCGTCGGCGGGGTCGAGGGCGCCGTCCGCGACCTAGTTCAAATCTCCAGATTTTGGTCCTTTTTGCTCCAAATTCGCTCCTTTTTGCATCTTTTTGCTCCAATGACCCTACTTTATCATTCCTGCAACAAAACATTAAAAATACTTTCCTTTAAAGTGCAATATCATTAAAAATATTATAAAATAGGTATGAAAATCTCAACATATTTTCCTCTGGTCAGTGTTTCAAAATTTTTAATCAAAAATATTTTTACAATATATAAAATGCCGAGAATAATCATTGCTGATGGAGGATCTCACTTTCGGAACAAATAAATTAAAATATTGGTAGAAAAATATAATATTATACATAGGATTGCAATTGTTTATCATCGTCAGACTAGTGATTTAGTTGAAGTATCTAACCGTGAAATTAAGAATTTTGGAAAAAATTATAAATCCTAATAAAATGGATTGGTCTGCTAGATTAGATACTGCATTATGAGCTTATAAGATAGCTTATAAGACACCTATAGGAATGTCCCCATATATATTATTTTTTTGGAAGACTTGTCACTTACCAGTAAAATTGGAATATAAAGCTTATTGGGTGGTTAATAAGTTTAATTTTTATTTAAAAAATGCTTGTGAAAAAAGATTATTACAATTGAATGAGCTTAAAGAGATTAAGAATGAATCTTATGATAAAGCTAGGATATATAAGGAGAGAATAAAAGAATGGCATGATCAAAAGATAATAAAAAAGGAATTTGAGCCTGGATAAAAAGTTTTATTATACAATACAAGATTGAAATTATTTCCTGAAAGCTGAAGTCAAGGTGGACAGGGCCATCCACAATTGTAAAAGACTATCTCTATGGAGTTGTTAACATTGAAGATCTCAGGACTGGAAAGATATCTAAAGTGAATGAGCAAAGACTGAAACCATATTTTGATGGTCAAAGACCAGTTTTTAAAGAGACTGTAATGTTGGGTCACCCAGAGTAAAGACTGGAAATGTCAGACTGATGACATTAAACCAAGTGCTTTATGGGAGGCAACCCGTATTNAGTGAATTAGTTCAATTTATATTGTGCCAAATAGAAGCATACCTATTCTTTACCCTTTGGTCCAGGAATAAAAACATTGACTAATCCTACGCTTATTTACTGAATCTGCGGCTAGGCTGGGAGGATACCGACTCTCAATTTGGAGGTCCCACGTTCCCCTCACCTGAGGGCTAACGTCTACACTTCAGCACCCAAACGATAGGACCAAATTGGGGACNTTGAAGGGTGTAGAGTTAGAGGACTTTAAAGTGATAGGTTAAAGCCCCCAACTTAGTTTATTGTTTTAGGTTGTGATACGAGATGTTAGCCCCCATGTGGAGAGAATCGAGGGAACTTTAAAGTGAGAGCTTGTGTCTTCTCTGCCTAAAGGTTATGATACGAGATGTTAGCCCCCAGGTGGAGGGAATTAATGGAACTCTAGAGTGAGAGATGGTATCTTCCCTACCTATTAGCCTTGAGGTGGAGAGAATCGAGGGAACTCTAGAGTGAGAGCTAGTATCTTCCCTGCCTAGCGATGCTAGCCCCCGGGTGGAGGGAATCGAGGGAACTCTAGAGTGAGAGCTGGTATCTTCCCTGCCTAGGCTCGAGATGTTAGCCCCCAGGTGGAGGGAATTAAGGGAACTCTAGAGTGACAACTCGTATCTTCTCTGCCTAGCCGATCTTCAGAACTATTCAAACTTTAAATTAGCCAATGTTCTTTATAACATCTCTAGTAAGGGTAAAAAATATTATTGTTCCTATTTGACACAACACAATTTGCATACTTCCACAACAGGATTCCTATACTTATTACTAATTCATGAATGGAGAAAGATATTTTCATATCAAGTACTTTTCTCTTACATAAACTCAAGTTATCTTTAGAAGTTTTACTGTTTTGTCAAAATATCAAAAATACCAAAAAAGAATTGAATTTTAATTATTGAAAAAATATCTATAATTTAAGTAACTGTCTTTTTAAAAATAGAAAGTTTGTGCATATTGCATATTTCCCTGTGAGTTCGATATTAAGGTCTGTATAAAAAAGTCTTATATTACTTGATAACGATACAAATACTTGCGTAGTATCCCAATATATATAAATTAAAATGTTAAATTCTTAATTTCTTTAGGATAAGTTTTTGGTTATGTTGTAAAGTAAGATATCATAAGTGAAAAAGATCATCAAAGTCATTGTTATATTGTTGCATATAGACAGTGGATATCAGGTTGTAAGAAGAGAGGGAAGGTGAAAGATTTCTTCTTCATTACACTTTTAAGAGAGAATTAAGTATGATTGTAAAGAGAGAAAGTGTTTAAAGAGAACTTCTAGGGATTTGCTTGGGAAGGAGTGTGAGATAAGTTGTGTTCTTTTCTTTCATTATTTTGTAAACTTATTTTTATATATGAAATCCATGTTTTGTGGTATCCTTCTGATGAATTCTGATTTGTCTTCTTTATCGTTCTCCCTATAATGAGATATGGTTGTGTGAAGAATTAGCTTTATTTTGTAAGGTTTTAAATGTCAATAAATTGTGATGATTCAAATTCTGATATTCATTTACTTTTCGATCTGATCAATTGAAAGATTAAAATTTGTTGAGAAACATATGATCCGAAAGGGCTATGCCTTCTATAACAAGGTAATAATCACATTCAATTTCATGGGTGAGAATGCAATCCAGGCAGTTGCATGCAAATAAATAAGGAAATATCTTTGATGGGCGTAAAATTGAAGATTTTAAGGTGACATATTAAAATACCCAATTTGGTCCAATTTCTTGGAAACTAAAGCGAGATTATTAGCTCTTAGGTGAAGGAGAAGTGAGAGCTCTAGAGTGGTAGTCAGTATCCTCTCAACCTAACCACGGATTTGGGGACCAAACTCTGGATTAGTCGATGTTCTTTATGCACTCTCAGAGGGTAAAGAATATGATTGCTCCTATTTAACACAATAAAATTTTATATGTATTTTAAATGATTTTAATTTCTTCACTTTCCATACTCATTGTAAAGGGGAAAGATGCTTTCTTAAATTTGAACTATTCATTTCAAAACTTTGTTTAGTCTTTATAAGTTTACTTTTGAAGTTTAGCAATTAGTTTAATTAACTTAGTTCTTTTAACTGCATTTCATTTAGCGCACATTAAATTTACTTTATATTTATTTTGCCTACTTAAGTTCTGTAGTTTGAATGTTATGTTTGACGTTATAACCATAAGAATTTCCAACTCCCTGTGGGATTGATACTTAAGACTCCATTATAACCCTTTATTACTTGAGCGATACATATACTTGCATTATTATTACAGGTTTGGTAGCTTAGAGATTTTAAAAGATAAAATTATTTATACTGAATTTATTTCTAATGGGATTTAACAACATATTTACTATTGGTGCTAACAGCTCCGCTCGTGCATCTAGTTTTTGGCGTCGTTGCCGGAGATTAACAATAAATTACTTTATAATTGAGAACATTTTTTTTGAACTGGAAAACTATTTGTAGCTTAATTAAATACTTTTATATTTTAGTGTGTTTGCTTATTTTTATTGCTTATTGTGTTTGTGTATGCGTAGCTTAAGATCGGTAGGTTTAATACCTTACAATTCGAAGTCAGAAAGAACAATTTAAAAAATTTTAAAACAACAAAAAGAGAGATAATTCAAATGATATGGCTTGCAACTTAAATAATTATGGAAAAGAAAATGAACATCATGAGAGACCTTTAAGAGATTATGTTAATCCTACAACAGATGAAATTCATTTGAGTATACAAAACCCTGCTATAGCTGTCAATTCCTTTTGAGCTTAAACCTACTATTATTCAAATGGTGCAAAATTATTAGTTTTGGGGAACACCGACTGAAGATCCTAACTTACACCTTGCTAGTTTTCTAGAATTGTGTGCTACATTTAAATATGATGGAGTGTCGAATGATGCCGTCAAACTTAGGCTTTTCCTCTTTCACTAAGGGATAAATTTAAGATGTGGTTAAACTCATTAGCACCTGGATCTATCAGAACTTAGGGAGACTTATCATAAAAAATTTTATCTAAATATTTCTCACCATAAAAAAACTGCTAAGCTTAGAAATGATATTACATCTTTTTGTCAGTTTGAGAGGGAATCAATTTATGAAACTTGGGAAAGATTAAGATCTCCTTAGGAAGTGTCCACACCATGCTTTGCCAGATTGGCTAAAAATTCAAATATTTTATAAAAGATTAATTGGATCTTTTAGATCAATAGTTGATGTTGTTGCTGGTGGATCATTAATGTCAAAACCATTTGATGAAGCGTATTATTTAATTGAAGAGATGACTACTAATAATTTTCAATGGTCCTCTGAGAGGGTAAATCCAAAAAGAGTAGCTAGTATTCATGATTCTGATGCAATATTTATGTTGGCTGCTCAAATTGCTACAATATCAAATAAGATAGATCATTATGAAATTAATTATTCTCAGACACCTCCTGTGCTTGAGAAAAATTCATTGGGACAAATGATAGGATCTCAATCTTCTTATGAGACTTTAAATGCTATAAACAACTCATCTGATAATCCTTATTCCAGTTACTATAATCGTGGATGGAAAAATCACCTGAATTTCAGTTGGAGTAACAATAACTCTAATGTTGTAAATCCGCAACGGGGGAACAATGTTGCAAACCTATTGGGAAACTCCAACAATAAAAAGAATTCAAACTACAAGCCTTATTATCCTCGAGGTTTCAATAGCAATTTGTAAAGTAAGGAGAAGAAATTATTAATGGAAGAATTAATATTGCAAATGGGAAGTCAATTACAAAGTCAAAGAGCTGCAATTAGAAATATGGAAAATCAATTGGGATGTATTTCTACTGCACTTAACAATAGACTCAAGAAACGTTGCCTAGTAAAGTTAAAGTTAATCCTAAAGATCGAAAAAAAGTAAATTAAGGTTATTCAACTAAGAAGTGGAAAAGAATTGGAAACAAAAGTTCAAAAAGAAGTTGAAGTTGAACAAGAAGGGGTGAAAAATGAAAAATTTATTGAAGATTTTCATTTTGAGTCATAATATCCTATCAATCCAATGAAAATTACTGTAGAAAGACCACCACCTCTATTTCCTCAGAGATTGAAGCAGAAAACCAAAGATAACTAACTTACAAAATTTTTGGAAATATTGAGGAAATTGACAATAAACATTCTATTTGTTGAAACCTTGAAATAAATGTCAGGCTATGTGAAGTTTATGAAGGATATATTTATTAAAAAAAAGAAAGTTTACAAATAATGAGACTGTTGCACTTAGTGAAGAGTGTAGCGTTATAATTCAGAAAAAGCTTTCTAAAAAACTTAAGGATCCAGGTAGTTTTACTATTCCTTGTGCTATTGGCGAAAGATTTTTTGGAAAAGCTTTTTGAGATTTGGGAGCCAATATTAATCTTATGCCTCTATTGATTTTCAAAATGTTGGGTTTAGGAGAAATTTCACCTACTACTGTAACTCTTCAATTAGTTGATTATTTGATTACCTACCCTAAATGAGTCATAGAAGATGTTTTGGTAAATGTTGACAAATTTATCTTTCATGTATATTTTGTTGTGTTAGATATGGAGGAAGATAAAGAATTTCCTATCATTTTAGGAAGACCATTTCTTGTCACTGGAAGAGCTTTGATAGATGTGTAGAAAGGATAATTAATGATGAGAGTTAGAGATCAAGAGATCACATTTAATATTGCAAAGTCAATGAGATATCTAACAAAAGGAAGAGAGGATGAATGCTTCAGAATGAAAATTAAAGACTATTTAAGCAATGAATACTTTACAAATACATTTGAAAAGAAAACTAAAGAAGCATATTTGGAGTATGAGGATGAGGATATAATTCAAGATGAATCTATGGAAGTGAGTAATGAAGAAATGGATTATGTTCAAGAACAATTTGAATTTTTAAATCCTACGGATAATAACAAAAAATTGATTTTATCGATTGAGAAACCTCCTGAACTAGAAATGAAAATACTTCATACACATTTAAAATGTCTTTTTAGGAGATTTATCTAAATTACCTTTTATTGTATCCTCAGAATTAACTGAAGCACAAGAACAAAAATTGTTGGAAACTTTAAAAAGATATAAGAAAGCTTTTGGATGGGCATTAGCTGATATTAAAGGAGTCAATCGTTCAATTTGTATGCACAAATATTTATTGGAAGAACGTCATGAACCAAAAGTTGATTCTCAAAGGATATTAAACTCAATGATAAAAAAAATTGTTAAGAAAGAGATTTTAAAATGGTTAGATATAATATATCCTATTTTAGACAGTGCTTAGGTGAGAACAATTCACTGTGTTCTAAAAAAAGGAGGTGTGACTGTAGTGATAAATGAGAATAATGAATTAATAACAACAAGACAAATCACTGGATGATGGATCTGCATAGATTATAAAAAAATAAATTCAACCACCAGGAAAGATCATTTTCCTTTACCCTTTTTGGACCAGATGTTGGATAGACTAGTTGGGCACAAATATTTTTGCTTTTTAGATGGATATACCGACTATCATTAAATATCAATTGCTTCAGAAGATCAAGAGAAGACAATGTTTACAAGTCCTTATGGTACTTTTGCTTTTCGATGAATGCCCTTTGGTTTATGTAACGCGCTTGCTACATTTTAAAGATGTATGATATCAATTACAGTGATTTAATTGAAAAAGAGATAAAAGTCTTTATGGATGATTTTTCTGTGTTCGAAACGTCATTTGAAATATGTTTAAATCATTTAGAGAAAATTCTATAATGATGTGAAATGACGAATCTAGTATTAAACTAGGAAAAATGTCATTTTATGGTTGCAGGAAGAATTGTACTTGGGGATAAAATTTCATAAAATGACATAGAAGTAGATCCGACAAAAATTTAAGTAATATCTAACCTACCTCCACCTATTACTGTAAGAGGAGTTAGCAGTTTTTTAAGACATGCTGGTTTTTACAGGCGATATATCAAAGATTTTTCAAAAAATACAAAGCCTTTATGCCAACTTTTGGAAAAAGATACAAAATTTGATTTCAATTAAGAGTGCCTTAATGCCTTTGAAACATTGAAGGAAAAATTGATCACTGCTCCTATAATTGTTTCACCTGATTGGGAGAAATTGTTCGAATTAATGTGTGATGCTAGTGATTATGCAATTGAAACTGTTTTAGGGTAGAGATATAACAAAATTTCTAAAGTTATATACTACGCTAGTAAAACTCTCAATGATTCTCAAATTAATTATACCACTACTGAAAGAGAGTTATTAGTCATTGTTTATGCTTTTGATAAGTTTAGGTTATATCTAATTGGAGCTAAATGTGTTGTGCATACAGACCACTCAATTATAAAATATTTGATGCAAAAAAAAAGATGCAAAATCAATATTAATTAGATGGGTACTTCTAATGCAAGAATTTGATTTTGTGGAAGTCTATAGGAAAGGAACTGAATCAAATTGCTGATCATTTATCTAGACTGAAACGGGAAGAAATATCTTATCTTGAAAAAGAAATTAATGAAACTTTTCCTGACAAACAACTTTATGCAGTTAAAGGATGAGAAATATCATGGTATGCTGATATTGTAAACTACATTGTTAGTGGTATTTTACCATATGGGTTGACAAAACAACAAGAGAAGAGTTTTATTCACGATGCAAAATTTTACTTTTGGGATGACTTATATTTGTACAAAAAATGTAAAAAATTAGTTATGTAGAGATGTGTACCTTATGAAGAAATTGAAGAAATTATCCAAAAATGTCATAATTCTGAATTTGGAGGTCATTTTGGGATTGATAAAACTTCTCACAAAATTTTATAATCTAGATTTTATTAGTTTACTATATTTATAGATGCTAATATATATATATTAAAACATGTGATCAGTGTGAGCAAGTATGCAATATTTCTAAAAGAAATAAAATGTCTCTAAATTTTACTTTGAAAGTCGAAATCTTTGATGTTTGGGGATTAGATTTTATGGGACCATTTGTACCGTCATTTAGAAATTAATATTAATTAATTGCAGTGGACTATGTATCAAGTGGATTTAAGTAATCACTTTACCTCGATGTGATGCTCGGAGTGTTTGACTGCGACNTATATATATATATATATATATAGATGCTTTCCTTATGAATTTTGTGTATATGAGAGATTTACATATTAAGAAAATACATTAAAAAATCTTTATGTACTGACTTATATGGAAAATTTGAGAGTCGTATGGATTTAAAATGAAACGGTGCAGAAATTTGAACTGGCGCCTGAGGCCCCATTTTCCAGAGCCGGTGCAGAAGCATCACTACAACGAAAACGACTTTGGACAATTCAAAAGATGGGTTTTGACAGTTTTTGGTGGGATTTCTTCCTAGTAACTCCCAAAAAATGAATCCTAAAGATATTTAAGATGGGAAAACGAAGGGAAAGCCACCATTTTTCAAATCCTATGGCTTTCCACACTAAGGAAACCACTAGATATGCAATTTTTAATAGGAGGAAGATCGTCAATTTTGATGCGCAAAAGTTATACGATTGAGTTCTTGTAAAGAAGAGACTGATCAAGGAGTGAGGCTTTGTGAACCGAGGATTTAACACACTGAATACTCAAGTAGAGGAGATTATTGCATAGAGACGCTGGAAAGTACTTTGCTATCACTATCGCTGTAGTAGTTCCTGTGGTGAAGGAGTTTTACGCTAATCTTCATGGAATTAACTAAGGAGTCGTCTATGTTCAAGGCAGGTGGGTGCAATTTACTCTTTCAAGAATAAACGACATGTTTATGATTGAAAGCGTTCCTATTTGTCACTATGCAAATTTTGTCCCTACGAGAGACAATATGGATGAACTTTATCAATACCTTACTGATGAAGATGCAAATTGGGAGACTAGAGATAATGAACATGTAAGTTTTTGTTCATCATTATTGAATCCTGCATCAAAGGCATGACATTTCCTTATTGCATCAAAACTAGTTCCTACTATGAAAATTAGTAAAGTGATGAAGGAAAGTATGATTTTGAATTATTGTATTCAAACCAGAAGACCTATTAATGTTGGTGCTTTAGTACTAAAGTCTGATTTGGGTTTAATCATGAATGGTTTGACTTTTGGACTGGGACATCCATCCACCATATTCCTGCTATGTAGCTAGTCGCAAGTGCCTTATGAAAGTTCGGAAAAAACGCTTCTCTCTTGGAAGCCTGTGGACCCAAAAGTTTATTGCAACTGCACAGGATTGGGGAGGAGAACAATATGAATGTATTGATGGATCAAGCATCTCAAAATTCATCACCTATTCAGCCTTACTTTAGTTCAAATGCACTTTTGAAAAGGATTAAGAAGTTGGAAAAAGAGGTACAAAATCTTATGCATTCAATTATAAATATTTTTGAAATGCTTGACCATCTGGATTAGAGGATGAAGGAACACTTCGAACACACTAAGTGCATTGAAGAAGGTTTGGTGTGCATTGATCCCCAAAATTATAATTGTGTAAAATTAATAAAGTTAACTTCGCTTTACAGTGATGCCAAGAACTTGGTTTGTTATTTTATGAATAGGAAATTTAAGCAATTTGTGTTAGGATTCCACGCAAGTATACGTATCGTTATTAAGTAATATAGGAATTTTTGTTTAAACCCAAAATATCAATCACACGAGGAAAATTTAAATTTGAAACGAAAATTTTAATTAGGAAATTCACAATAATAAGGAAAATTTAATACACTAATTTTGAATATTTAAGGTGTTATCAGAACTAAATTATCAACAACTAGAAAAATTGTAAAGCAAAGTTAAGCAATAAATACCAAACTATGTTTATGCGATGAAGTTATCTAATATGAGAAATCCTTTGTTAGATTGGTTAAATGAGAGAAATCCCACTACAATGAGTTTTTGGTTAAATGAGAGAAATAAATGGTTTTAATTTGTATTGTGCCAAATGTAAGCAATTTTAATTCTCTACCCTGAGTCAAGTGTTATAGAAAATCGTTGGCTAGTCTTAGGTTTGGTCGCTAAATCCATGGTTAGATTGGGAGGGTACTGGTTGTCACTCCAGAGCTCCCACTTCCCTTCCCCTGAAGGCTAACTTTCGCTTTAGTTCTAAACACTAAGACCAAATTGAGGATTTTAGTTTGCCACCCTAGAATCTCCAATTCTTCACCCAATAATATATATTTCCTTATTTATTTGCACCTAATTCCATGAACGAAACACTCCTTCATGTAATCGAATGTGATTCTCACTTTGTTGTAAAACTCAAACTCCATTTCCCGGATAGTATGTTTCACAATAGATGTTAACATTTTAATTGGCCAAATCAAACAGTAAATTAAGAATGAATTGAAAAAATCATCGTAATTTATTTTATATTTTAAAATCGGCATATCCAAATTATCTCTTTATTTCACCATATCTCAGAGTATGGAGAAAGACAAAGAAAACTACTTAGACCTCATGAGGAATATACGACAAAATACAAATTTCATAAATAAAAGAAAGTTTATACAACAATAATAAACAAACACTACTTATCTTTAAATTTTCCTCAAAACAAATCCCTTGTAGTCTCTCTTGGACGCTTTCTCTCTTTTCAAGACTCTTGATTTTCTCTTCAAAGATGTAGGGAAGAAGAAATCTCTCACTTCTCTCCCTCTCTAACAACCCTTAAGAGAAATCACACTTAGACTCACAACTCTCAACAACACACACAATGGAACCCTCAAGAAAATTCAATAACACACTTACCTCCCGATCCCAACTGCCTATATGCAACAGTATAACAATGACTTTGATGATCTTTTTCTTTTATGATATCTTACTTTACAACAGAACCAAAAACTTGATCTTGGAGAAAATAAGAATTTAGCTTTTTAATTTATATATATATTAGGATACTACATAAGTATATGTATCGTTATCAAGTAATATAGGACTTTTTGATTAAGACCTGAGTACAAACCCACAGGGAAAATACACAATGTGCAGAAACTTCCTATTTTAAAAAAACAACTACTTAAATTATAGACATTTTCTCAATAAGTAAAATTTAATTCTTTTTTGTATTTTTGATATTTTGACAAAACAATAAAACTTCTAAAGACAACTTGAGTTTTTGTAAAAGAAAAGTACTTGATATGAAAATATCTTTCTCCTTATCATGAATCAGTAATAAGTATAGGATTTCTGTTGTGGAAGTATGCAAATTGTGTTGTGTCAAATAAGAGTAATAATATTCTTCACCTTTATTAGAGATGCTATAAAAAACATTGGCTAATTTATAGTTTGAATAGTTCTGAAGACAGACTAGGTAGGGAAGATACTAGCTCTCACTCTATATTCCCTCGATTCCCTCCACCTGAAAGCTAACATCTCGTATGAGAACCTAAAACAATAAACCAAGTTGGTGGCTTTAATCTGTCACATTAAAGTTCTCTAACTCTACACCCTTCAAAGTTTATTTCTCTATTTATTTGCACTCAATCATATGAACTACATTCTCATTCATATAACCTCATGTGATTCTTAAAACCAAGTTGGGGGTTTTAACCTGTCACTTTAAATTCTTCTAACTCTACACCCTTCAATGATTATTTCCAATTTATTTGCACTCAATTACTACATTCTCATTCATACAACCTCATGTGATTCTTTTCAATTGTTGACTGAGACAATACCATACACATTCTCATTCATACAACCTCATGTGATTCTTTCCAATTATTGACTGAGACAATACCAGTCCAGTACATTCTCATTCATACAACCTCATGTGATTCTTTCCAATTGTTGACTGAGACAATACTAGCCAGATTCTTACATGTTCTCACAAAAATTCTGATTCTTTCTAATTGTTGACTGAGACAATACCAGCCCAGTCTCATTCATACAACCTCATGTGATTCTTTCCAATTGTTGACTGAGACAATACCAGCCCGGTTCTTACATGTTCCCATAACAAATTTTAACATCTGGATTAGCTAAATCAAGAAGTAAATGAAGTGCATAGATTTAAATCATCACAACTTTTTCCAACCATAAAGATCAATACTCTCCACAATTTCCATCCAAAACTTAATTACTTATCATTTTAAGAAGAAAGATAAAGAAAACTACTCAGAATCCATGGAGAAAATAAAACCACACTTTAGTTTAAAAGTAGAAATAATTGTCAAACCAACAAGATGTCTTGATTAAAACCAAAAGTAGTTGAAAATAAAAGATAAAAACTTATCTCAAATCCTCCATCAAACTCTTGAAATTCCTTTGAATATCTTCTCTTTTACAACACTCTTGACTCTCACAATAAAACTAAAAACAAAAAAAGATACAGTAAATTTATGGTACCTGAAAATCTCACCAAAACCCTCTCCTTTCTAACACTTTTCAGAACTTTCAAGCACACTTCAAAAAGTTTCAACTTCTTTCTTTTATAAATCTCCAAGAGGTGCCTTGATAACTCTTTAAAATGTGTCCCAAATCGATGTATTCTCCAAAGGATGCCTCCTTTCATAAGTCCTTTTATCATAATTTCATTTCTAGTGGTCATAACCACCCTCTTTGGCCAATAGGTGCATCAAATATCCCTTCAAAATTTGGCAAAATGAAGTAAATAACCAATAACTGCCTCTGTGGCTTAAACATGGGCCTTTGGCGCGTAGGCGTAGCCTTCTCTGTTTCACCGGTACTTAGGCGTCAAAACACTTTAGCACAATTTTCACTTTTTTGCTCCAAATTTTATCCTTTTTCACTCATTTTAGCATTTTTCACTTGTTTACTTGTGCCTGAAAGAAAAACACACAAATACCTTCCATTAAAGCGCAATATCTCAAACATAGGTATAAAAATGTATTTAAAAACTCTATATATTTTAGGTGTATCAAAATCGCCCAAACATAAAATGTTACTTGTCCTCAAGTGACACTTCAATCTTTAAAAACTAAATAAGTATGATTTGTATATGCGTTTCTTTAGGAGTTAATAAAATTTAGATTTAGAAATATAGTAGTCCAATTTAGAAAAAATATTTAGTAAATGAGACTAACTTAAGGTTTAGAAATTTTTAATGTTAAGAAATATGAAAATATGAGTTTCTATCTAATTTAGAAATATTGTAGATTTTCTAAATTTATAATTTAGTCCTTTTATTATCTTTACTTAAAAATTTTTATTAAGAATAATTTTACTCACTATATTATATCTTTAAGCTTAAGATTTTCTCAAGCCTTATACTTTAAAAAGTTTAAATGTGGAACCAATTTTTTATTAGGCACTAATCCTAAAGCTTCTCCTCCCTTAATTCTTTTCTTTTCTTTTTCTTTTTCTTTTTCTTTTTCTTTTTCTTTTTCTAGCAATGATTATTATATTTGGATTGGCCTTTAATGGTTTTGAATTCTACTTCTCCTTTCTTAAAGCAAAATCTTGCTATAATTAGAGAATTTGCTGGGTAATGAAATTTTAAAATAAGTACAAAACTAAACATTAAACAAACACAATATTTTGCTAACAAATCCACAATACGAAACTACAATTAAAATGCAAAATAAAAATCACATCACATTACAATTTAACAAATTTCAACTACCACGCCAAACAAATATAACAATAATTAAAAATTATCCAATTACAACATAAAAATAAAAATGAAAGTACAAACACACAAATATCTAGTTCTATTACAAAAATTACAAAAATAAAAGTAAACGTACATTAACTACTATCAAATGTCAAAATCCCAAACTATATCTTCGTCTCCTTGGTCAGCAGGTGGATTGGGATAATACTGAGTATATCGGGGGCATTCAGGAAAAGTAACATCAGGCTCACCTCTATAGTGTCGGGCCTAAGCTTCATAGTAAGCTATCTCAAAGTCCGAATGCCTCTGAAGGTACTCACTATCATAATCATGTCTGCGTTCTAGAACCCTAATTTTTTCATTTATTAGCTCTATACTGCAAGGTCAACTCATTCATTAAATCAGTCAGGGTAGGGGAACTAGAAGGTAGAAGGTCATAACTAGTAGAGGGGATATCTCTACTAATAGAAGGTTCTTGACTCCTATTCCCAGTTCTCTATTTTTCATGGGATTCATATGTCCTCAAATTAGCTTTACTAATGGGTTTCATAGGGTAAACCCATTCCTCATCATCTCCAGCTTCCACTCCAAAAGGTTGGCAAAGTGCATAAATGAGGCCAGGATGTCGTAGACCTCCACTTGTTTTACTCCTTGTTGTAGTCAATATATTCTTAAAAATGATTCTAACCACATTTATATTTATATTATTCTGAATACAAAAATTCAAAATAGCTCTATCTCTTGTTACCTCACTATGGTGATAGGTCGGTAACATAGTAGAGGAAATAAAATAGTGCCACACTTTAGATGTGCATTTAATATGAAAGCAGAAAAATTTACCCGTTCTCGTTGCTTTATCTTCCATGTTCCTTTCCCATCAGTAAGAAAGTTGATCACATCATTCAATAGGCCTTCCATCGTACTAAAGGTTTCATAATGGCAGTTATAGAAGTCTGGGACTTCATAAAAGGAGTTAATGCGGGTGACACTAAACTCAGCAGAAAATCCCCACACTTGAACGATTCCGCCCTCAGAATAAAACACATTGACATAAAATTCTCTTACAACATTCACACCAACCTTATTGGTGGTGTAACAGAAGTTTTACCATCTCCGCTCGGTAATAACTCGTTCAATTTCTCCTCCCGGGCTCTCAAAAACTCGATCTTGTATACATTTCTTCCCTTCAAATACTGAAGTAAACCTTGACTAAGCCTTCACATTGAAGAAGCGAGACTCCTCAAACTCAAGTCGCCTCTTTTATCATAGAGTCATTTCAATCTAATCAAAATTTTAGAAAAATTCTAAAATATACTTAAAATATGCAAATAATGGCTTCCAAGAGTGATTCTAAGAGTTCAAAACTAAATTCCATGAATTTCTTCCCAATATTTTTTCACATTCTCAAATTTTTCGGATCTTCTCAACGTGGAAGAAATTCATGGAGAAAATCAAATATTTTTAGTTTGGAGTGAAGCTCTTACCAAGAGATGATCAAATTTGGTGTCTAAATGCTTTGAAATCACCCTCAAATCCAAGATCTCTCCGGCCCTAGGTCAAAATTTTTGTTTTTTAAAGGAAGGGGATGATGAATAGTGGCGGTTGACTGGTCAAAATTGCGGTTAAAGGTGTTTTTCCAGGATCTCGCCGTCGGCGGGGTGTTCAGTGTCGTCAGCGAGCTCTATTGAATTAATATCCTAAGTCACGGGAGAAGTCCGCCGTTGGCGGCGTCGAGGGCACCGTCGATGAGCTATATTGAATTGGTTTAATATCCAAAATTTTGCAATTTCGATTAATTTCAAGCCTCAACGACATCCGTTCAATCATTGTAGACATAATTTTAAGTGATTAAATGATGTACTAACACAAATAAACATTCATAACACAAAACATCATAATTATATATAAATTCCAAGGGTTACAATAAACGTTACACAACACACCTAAGTTTGGTATTTTCTCAACCTTAATACATCAATTGAGTGTCGTGATCTATGCCACAACACTCAAAATGCTGAAAACAAACATCTTATGCTCAGTCTCAACTATACAGAGATCTAAAAGAAAAATTCTAAAGAAAAGAAACACTAAGTTCAAATAAAATTACACACATAGACATACAGGTAGCAATGTAAATCTACTATTCTTCAGATTCAGTGCTAGATTATCCTCTGAGATTACCCATTGATTGAACATGAATGAAGAGGTTATAGAAGGGTCGGTATGAAAATTTTTCAATGGAGTCCTATTCTATCAATTTCATCTTTCTCATTAATCGTTTCAAACTATCTTTGATATGTCCAGAGTGAGCAAATTGTTCTTTCATCCTTCTTTAGATGATCAAAGAAATCAGAGATATTATTAATTGCATTCATAACATTTTGTACCTCTTTCTCTAATTTCTTGATTCTGCCCAGGATCACTAGTGTCTTGTCTAAAACTAAAGGTTGAATAGGCAGTGAATTCTGAGACGATTGATCCACAATAATAGTCATATCATTTTCATCTTCATTGGCTGGGAATCTCTCAGTTAGGTCCAAAGGCTTCCAAGGTAGAAATACATTTTTCCAATTTTCATAAGATACTTGAAACTGACTGCAAAGTAAAAAAATTGTGGAAGGATGCCCAAACCCATAAGTTGATCCATGAACGATCAGGCCCAAGATAAAATTTACAATTATAGATCCAATATCGATTGATAGTCCCATTTGGATGCGGTAATTCAGAATAGCACTTTCCTTAGAAACTTTACTGATTCTCATCGTTGGTAACAATTTTGCAGAAATGAAGAAGTGCCATTGTTTAGAAACAGGGTTTAGAAGTGTCGCAGAAAAACTAACATACCCGTTTTCTCTCATTTCACAGTCTTCCGTTTCGTCCGTTAAATATTGGTAAATTTCACTCATCAGGTTTCTTGTCAGGAAGAAGTTGGAATAATGGCAGACAGGAACGTTCTCATTCATATATAACTCATTGATTCATGTAGGAGTAAAATTTATCCATCTACCTTGCACATAGATGACTCTCTGGTTGATTCCATGCAAATTAGCATAAAATTCTTTCACCACAGGAACAACTACGCCAGTTGTAGTGTAGCACAACACTTCCCATCTTGGTTGCACAATCATCTCTTCAATTGCTGTCAATGGATTATTCAATCCTTGATTTACGAATCCTCATTCGTTGATTAATCTTTTCTTTGTCAGTACCTTATTGAAGATTCGCTGCGCCTCTGCACTAATGAACTTTCTCAGATTGAACACTCGCATTCTATGGTTATCAGGGGAATTGGACGCCATAAGGATGAATTTGGTGGAGTTTCACTTTGTTTTTAGGGAAAGATGAACTTAGGAATCGAATTTGGAAGTTTAAAAGGAGTAACTCCCGCTTAAAATTGCTAAAAACTGTCCATTCAAACTCTGGAAACTGCCATCCTGTCGGTCTCACCGTCGGTGGCATTGAGGGTTCCGTCGGCAAGCCTTTAGAATTTAATTGCCTGGACTTTCAGGAAAAACCCATGATCGGTGGCGTCAATGGCGCCGTCAGCGCCCAAGGCAAAAATTGCACAGTTTTACTCTAGTCCAAATGCATTCCAATTTTTCCTTATGGATCCAATTTTTATGATCATTCAAGGGTAAACAAGAGTAGTAGAGTTCAATACTACCACAAGCTAATGATAATTTCAAATAAAACTACTATAGTCGTAATAAAAATAAAGATAATTATGGGTTGCCTCCCATAAAGCGCTTGGTTTAACGTCGTCAGCCCGACCTATTCAGGTATTATTCAGGTTGACTGATCATTAAAACCTCTTTAAAATTTGGTCTTTTACCCTCAAAATATGATTTTAATCTGTGTCTATTTACTTTAAATCTATTTCCAATCTTTTGATCTTCAAATTCAATAGCTCCATATGTATAAACTTGAGTCATAGTAAAAGTTCCCAACCAACGAGACTTCAATTTCCTAGGGAATAACTTCAGCCTTGTATTGTAAAGCAAAACTTCTTATCCTTGTTCAAATTTCTTCTGGTTAATCTTCCGATCATGCCATAACTTTAGTTTTTACTTATAAATTGTGTCGTTATCATAATACTCATTTCTTAATTCTTCCAATTCATTTAATTGTAATAATCTCTTCTCCCAGCATCTTTCAAATTATAATTAAATTCTTTAATCGCCCAATATGCTTTATGCTCCAATTCCACTGGTAGGTGACAAGTCTTTCCAAAAATCAGTCTGTAAGGAGTCATTCCAATAGGAGATTTATAAGAAGGCCTGTATGCCCATAATGCGATATCCAGTCTTGTGGACCAATCTATTCTACTAGGGTTTTTAGTCTTCTCAAGTATTTGTTTAATCTCTCTATTAGAAACTTCAGCTAACCCACTAGTTTGAGTGTGAAAGGTCTTTTCAAGTATTTGTTTAATCTCTCTATTAGAAACTTCAGCTAACCCACTAGTTTGAGGATGATAGACAGTAAAAATACTATGAATAATATTAAACTTTTCCATCAATCTCTGAATGTATTTATTTCTAAAATGGGATCCTCATCAGTGATAATCATTCTAGGCATTCTGTATCTAGTGAAAATATTTTTCATCAAAAATCTTGAGACATCATTCTAGGCATTCCGTATCTAGTGAAAATATTTTTCATTAAAAACCTTGAAACACTTTTAGTGTCACAACGAGGATTCTAGGCATTCTATATCTAGTGAAAATATTTTTCATTAAAAATCTTGAAACACTTTTAGCATTACAACGAGGTAAAGCTTGCACTTCAATCCACTTAGAAATGTAGTCTACTGCAATTAATATATATAAGTTCCCAAATGAAGAAATAAATGGTCCTATGAAATCTAATCCCGAAACATCAAAGATCTCAACTTCTAACATGAAATTCAGAGGTATTTCATTTCTTCTAGATATATTGCCTACTTGTTGGCATTGATCACAAGTTTTTTATGTATCTATAGACATCTCTAAAGATAGTAGGCCAATAGAATCCAGCTTGTAAAATTTTAGAAGTAGTTTTGTCAATTCCAAAATGTCCTCCAAATTCAGAATCATGACATTTCTAAATGATTAGCTCAGTTTCTTCATAAGGTACACATTTTCTCATAATAAGATCCTTACATTATTTATATAAATTTGGTTCATCCAAAAAATATGCTTTCGCATTATGAATGAATTTTCTTTGTTGTTGCAATGTCAGCATAGGTGATAAAATATCACTTACAATATAATTAGCAATATCAGCATACCATGGTATTTTCCACTCATTAATATTATAAAGTTGTTCATCAGAGAAACTGTCTGTAATTTCATTGTCGGTGTCAGATAATTCATGATTTTCTAATCTCAACAAATGATCAGCAATTTGATTATCAGTTCACTTTCTATCAATCACCACAAGATCAAATTCTTGTATCAAAAGTATCCATCTAATTAACCTTGATTTGACATCCTTCTTTTGCATCAGATATTTAATAGCAGAGTGATCAGTGTGCATAAACACATTTAGTCCCAATTAAATAAGATCTAAATTTTTCTAAGGCATACACAATAACCAATAACTCTTTTTCCGTAGTAGTATATGTAATTTGAGCATCATTAAGAGTTTCACTAGCGTAGTATACAACTTTAAAAATCTTTTCATGCCTTTGTCCAAGAACAACTCCAATTGCATAATCACTAGCATCACACATTAGTTCAAATGGTTTCTCCCAATTAAGTGAAACTATAATAGAGGTTGTGATTAATTTTTTCTTTAATAACTCAAAGACATTTAAACTGTTTTCAGTAAATTCAAATTTCTTGTCTTTTTCTAAAAGTTGGCATAGATGTTTAAGTAAATTTTTTTCAGTAAATTCAAATTTCTTGTCCTTTTCTAAAAGTTGGCATAGAGGTTTGGTAATTTTCAAAAATATTCTTTAATAAAACGCATGTAAAATCCAACATGTCCAAGAAAACTCCTAACCTCTCTTACATTCATGCCTGTAAAAACCAACATGTCCAAGAAAACTCCTAACCTCTCTTACATTAGTAGGAGGTGCTAATTTAGATATAACATGAATTTTTGTAGGGTCTGCTTCCATACCATTTTTCAAAATTTTATGCCCTAACAAAATTCCTCCTGGAACCATAAATTGACTTTTCTCCCAATTTATAACTAAATTAGTTCTTTCGCATAACTCCAAGACTTTTTCAAGATAATTTAAGCATGCGTCAAATGATGTTCCAAATATAGAGAAATCATCCATAAATACTTCCAATCCATCATCAATTAACTTACTATATATAGACATCATCATCTCTGGAATGTTGCAGGTGCATTACATAATACAAAAGACATTCTTTGAAAAGCAAAAGTTCCAAAAGGACTAATAAATGTTGTATTTTCTTGATCCTCAGGAGCAATAGAAATTTGATGGTAATTGGTATATCCATCTAAAAAACAAAAATATTTATGCCCAGCAAGTCTATCTACTATTTGGTCTAAAAATGGTAAAGGGAAGTGATCTTTCCTTAGTGGCAATGTTTAATTTTCTATAATCAATGCAAATATGTCACCCAGTAACTTATCTGATAGATATTAATTCATTATTCTCTTTTATTTCAACAGTCACTCCTTCTTTCTTAGGAACACAATGAATTAGACTTACCCAAGCACTGTCTGAAATTTTATATAATTCCAGTGTCCAACCATTTCAAAATTTCCTTTTTAACTACTTCTTTCATCATTGGGTTTAATCTCCTTTGTGGATCTACTCTTGGTTTATATTGTTCATCTAATATCATTATCATTGGGTTTAATCTCCTTTGTGGATCAATTCTTGGTTTATATTGTTCATCCAGTATAATTCTGATCGAAGGACTGATTCCCTTAATATCAGCTAAGGTCCAACCAAAAGCTTTTTTATATCTTTTTAATGTATCTAACGAAGGACTGATTCCTTTAATATCTGCTAAGGTCCAACCAAAAGCTCTCTTATATCTTTTTAATGAAGGACTGATTCCCTTAATATCAGCTAAGGTCCAACCAAAAGCTTTCTTATATCTTTTCAATGTATCCAACAGTCTTTGCTCTTCCAAATCATTTAATTCTGAAGATATAATAACATGTAGTGTAGTTGAGTTTCTTAGAAACACTTACTTCAAGTGGTTAGACAATATTTTCAACTCAAGTTCAGGAGGTTTTATAATTGACGAAACTAGACTTTTATCAGCATTTTCTGTAATATCCAACATCTCAAATATTCCCTGCACATAATCTAATTCTTCATTTTCTATTTCATCCAAAATAACTTCATCATTGTCTTCAAATTATTCTTTCTCTTCAAAATGTTCTTTAAAATGCTCCTTCATTAGATATTCACTAATTTCCATGCGAAAACATTCATTATCTTTTTCAACGACAGGGAATTTCATTGATTTCGCAACGTTAAAAGTCACTTATTGATCGTTAACTCTCATAGTTAATCCTCTCTTTTGAACATCTATCATGGATTTTCCAGTAGCTATAAATGTCTCCCTAAAATAATAGGTATTTCTTTATCTTCCTCCATATCTAAGACAATAAAATCCACCTCTCCCTAAAATAATAGGTATTTCTTTATCTTCCTCCATATCTAAAATAATGAAATCCACCGGAAAGATAAATTTGAAATGATAGGTATTTCTTTATCTTCCTCCATATCTAAAACAATGAAATCCACAGGAAAGATATATTTATCAACTTTTACTAATACATCTTCTATAACTCCCTTAGGATAAGTAACTGAACGATCTGCTAACTGAAGAGTTACATAAGTAGGTGAGACTTCACCTAATCCTAATCTTTTGCTGAACGATCTGCTAACTGAAGAGTTATAGAAGTAGGTGAGACTTCTCCTAATCCTAATCTTGTGAAAATTGTTAGAGGCATAAGATTAATGCTAGCTCCCAAATTACATAAAGCTCTTCCATAAAAACTAATAGCACACGGTATAGTGAAACTACCTGGATCTTTTAATTTTTCAGGAAGCTTTTTCTGAATAACTGCACTACACTCTTCGCTAAGTGCAACATGCTCATTATCAGTGAACTTCCTTTTCTTGTTCAAAATATCTTTCATAAATTTCACATAATTGGGCTTTTGCTCTAACGCTTCTACAAAGGGAATATTTACCGTTAATTTCTTAAGAATTTATTAAAACTTGAAAAATTATTTATTCTATTTGTGTTGTTTCAATCTTTGAGGAAACGGTGGTGGAGGTTTCTCCCCAGTAATTTTCATTGGTTTAAGTGGATATTTTAAATCTAGGTATTCATGATCATTTTCTTTTTGTGTATCCACTTTCTCTTTTTCAGTTTCCGTTTCTTTCTATACTCTTATTTCCAATTCTTTTCCACTTCTTAATTCTATCGCTTTTACTTTTTCTTTTTCTTGATCTTTAGGATTTGTTTCCATAGTACTAGGAAAAGTTCCTAATGTTCGGTTACTAAGTGCCGTAGTGATATGCCCTAATTGATTTTCAATATTCTTAATAGCAGTTCCTTGATTTTGTAACTGATTTCCTTGAATTAGTAATTGATTTCCTTGATTCTGTAATTGTTGTCCCATGTTTAATATCATCTCTTCCCTAGAAAACTTCTTTTCCTTAATTTGAGTGTTACTATTAAATCGTGGAGGATAAGAATGTCTATATATAACATTTCCTGGGTTGGATGAATTTCTTAATGGGTTCACTGGGTTGTTTGCCTATTGTTGATTTGTAGTAGAATTGTTATTCCAATTAAAATTTGGATGAGACCTGGGTTATAATAGTTTGAATAAGGGTTGTTGGGTCTATTAATAACATTTAAAGTCTCATGTGTTCCCATTGTTGATTTGTAGAAGAATTGTTATTCCAATTAAAATTTGGATGATCTTCCAACTTAAAGATTAATAATAGTTTGAATATGGGTTGTTGGGTCTATTAATAGCATTTAAGGTTTCATATGAATGTTAAACATCCACAAATTGCCAATGAATTCTCTTCCATCATAGTAGGTGTTGGAGAATAATTCATTACATAATGATCTAATTTCTTCTTCCATCATAGGAGGTGTTGAAGAATAATTCATCCCATAATGATCTAATTTCCTTGATATTACTTCCATCATAGGAGGTGTTGAAGAATAATTCATCCCATAATGATCTAATTTCTTTGATATTGTCCATCATAGGAGGTGTTGAAGAATAATTCATCCCATAATGATCTAATTTCTTTGATATTGCACCAATCCATCATAATAGGTGTTGGAGAATAATTCATTCCATAATGATCTAATTTCTTTGATATTGCAGCCATCTGCAAAGCTAGCATAGACATTGCATCAGAATCATGGATGCTAACTACTCTTTTAGGATTTACTCTTTCAGAGGGCCATTGAAAATTATTGGTAGCCATCCCTTCTATTAACAAATAAGCCTCATCAAAAGGTTTTGAC
>JXCR01012137.1:345718-376351 GCA_002079205.1 Phalaenopsis hybrid cultivar | reverse complement strand
CCAGCCGCAACATCTATAATCGATCTAAGTGATCCCACTAATCAATTATAAAAAGTTTGAATTATCAACCAATCTGGTATGAATGATGAGGGCACTTTCTAAGAAGATCTTTAAATCTCTCCCAAGCTTCATATATCGACTCTCCATCAATATGACAAAATGATGTTATGTCATTTCTAAGTTTAGCAGTTTTGGATTGAGGAAAATATTTAGATAGAAATTTCTGTGAAAGTACTCCCCAAGTTCTAATAGATCCAGGTCCTAACGATTTTAACCACACCTTAGCCTTATCCCTAAGTGAAAAAGGAAAAAGTCTAAGTCTAACATCATCGTTTGACTCTGTCATATTTAAAGGTAGCACACAATTCTAAAAAATTAGTGAGCTGTAAATTAGAATCTTCATTTAGTGTACCTCTGAATTGATTGTTTTGTATCATTTGGATAATAACAGGTTTAAGCTCAAATGAATTAGCAACTACATCAGGATTTTGAATAGATAATTGAATTTCATCTGCTGTAGGATTTGCATAATTTCTTAGGGGTCTAGGTTGGTGTTCATTCTCTATTCCTTGATTGTTCATGTTGTTTTCCATTGTATAAAGCTACATCAGGATTTTGGATAAATAAGTGAATTTCATCTGCTGTAGGATTTGCATAATCTCGTAGAGATCTAGGTTGATGTTCATTTTCTATTCCTTGATTGTTCACGTTGTTTTCCATTGTGTCAGAATTTCTAGGTTCTCTTCTCAGTCTTCTAATTTTTCTAACAGTGCATTCTAATTCTGAATCATAGGGTATAATATTTTCAGGTCCAAACTTACGCATACAATTGAAATAAGTACACAGAAAAACAGTTAACTAAATATGAGAATAAGTTGAAAACCCAGTAAAAATTTTCTAATAGTCCTAATTTGTCCATTACTCTAACTATGATTCTTGTTTACTCTCCGGCAACGGTGCCAAAAACTTGATAGACACTTTATATATGCTTAAAAATATAAGTATTTAATACTGCTGCTAGAAGATTTAATTCCTCAGCAATGACACCAAAAACCTAATAACGGTTATAGATTTGAAAAAGATGTATATGTAAAATATTCAATAATGGTAAAGTCACACTTATCAACGCAAGTATATGTATCACTCAAGTAATATAGGGCTCTAATGGAGTCCTAGATATCGAACCCATAGAGGAGTAATATTAGAAGCTACGAACTAAGATTTTAGAAAATCAATACTTAATCACAACAATATAATTCAAAGTGCTTATCTGTCACTAATAGGCAATTAAAATAAAAATGTAATTTTAATAACTCTTAAATAACTAATTATACTAATAAAGTGTCTAATGTGATATTCAATATATAAGAAAACATCATTCTCCTTGTCAAAAAATTATAGTGAATTGATAAAGTGAATTAGTTCAAATTGTATTGTGCCAAATAGGAGCATACCTATTCTTTATCCTTTAGTCCAGGCATAAAGAACATTGACTAATCCTATGCTTGTTTACTGAATCTGCGACTAGGCTGGGAGGATACCGACTCTCACTTCGGAGCTCCCACATTCCCCTCGCCTGAGGGCTAACATCTACACTTCAACACCCAAACGATATGACCAAATTGGGGATTTTAGTCTGTCACTCTAAAATCTCCAATTCTACACCCGATAATTTTATTTCTCTATTTATTTGCACCCAATTTCCAAGGACTTTGACCTCCCTGAATCTTGGATGTAATCTTCACTTTAGTTGTAAAACTCAACATATTTTAACAAATCAATTGGCCAGATTGAAAGTAAATTAAGATCGAAGTGAAAAGATCATCAAAACTTCTTTAACATTTTCAAGGGTCAACCAATTCAAATCACCATTTTACAAATCTCAAGACAAGGAGAAAGATAGAGAAAACTACTCAGAACTCATGGGGAAGACACAACAAAACTCAGAATTTATATATAAAAGCAATCTCATACAAACTACAACAAGTAAATAACACTTATCTCTAATTCCTCCCCAAGCAAACTCCTCAAAGTTCCTATGAATCTCTTCCTTTCTTTATAGCACACAAAATTCTTCTTCGAAGCGGCAAGGAGGAAGAAATCTCTCACTTTCCCTTCACTCTTACAATCTCTAGAAGAATTCCTCACAATTAGACTCTCTACACACTATTAGAACTCTCGGACGCTGTTCCAACCTTCCAACTCCTTGAACTCTCTCTCAATTTTCGGCCAAAATTTTCTTTTAAAGATGTGAAAGAGTTTTCCCAAGAGTTGCCTAAGCATCCCTTCAAAAATTGTCCACATTCAATGCACCTTTTGAAATAACCCCCGATCTCGCCGTCGGCAGCCTCGAGGGCGCCGTCGACAGGCCTTCTAAAATATTTTGCTGGAGTCTCGGGAAATTATCGTCGTCGGCGCCCTAGTTCAAATCTTCACATTTTAGTCCTTTTTGCTCCAAATTTGCTCCTTTTTACATCTTTTTGCTCCAATGACCATAATTCATCATATCTGCAACAAAACATCAAAAATACCTTTCTTTAAATGCAATATCATCAAAAATAATGTAAAATAAGAATGAAAATCTCAACATATTTTCCTTTGGTCACAGATGTAGAGGGCCTATCCCTTCTTCCACTTCTAGACTCAACAAATGATTCCACTCTCTGAATCATTTGCTTCCCAATCAGATTCTGAGGCTGTAATCTCTCTTCATTTCTATAGGATTCAACTCCTGATTGTTGACATAGAGTGAAAATCAGGGCAGGATATCCCAAGCCTCCAGTAGTAGCACTGCCATCAATACTCTGAGTGTGATGAACTATAAGTGCACCAACATCTATTGCCTTCATGTTCTGAATGCAATAGTTCAACACAACTCGATCCTTTGTAACATCAGCAAGATGATTTGTAGGTAAAAGTCTGGTAGAGATGAAGTGATGCCATATTTTGGACTGAATAGTTAACATGGAAGCAGAGAAGTTAACTATCTTATTACTCTATATTTTCCACTCCCCTCTTCCATCAGTCAGAAAGGCAATAACTTCTTCTAGTGATGAATCAGTGATAGTAAAAGCGGCATATTCATCATGGAAGACATTTCTAAGCCCATAAAAAGAATTGATCCTTTCAAAGGAAAAATCAACTTGCGTACCTCTCACCAAAATGTGATCTCCCGCAGTGAATCTTAAGTTTGCATAGAACTCCCGGACCATAGGGACGATCACTAAAACAGTGAAATAGAAAAATCGCTCTCAATTTCTGATGTGAATCAACCTCTTGACCTCGCCTCCCAGGTTTGCAAACGCCCATTCCTGGATCATTCTTTTGTTCTCCAATAGTGTATTGTAACTATGCCGAGCCTCGAAACTAATGAATCATCGAGCATTGAAGTCCTCGGTCGGTCTTCCTCGCTTAAATTGGGGAGCCACTGGAAATTCTAAGAAAATCCAAATAAATTACTAAATCTCAAATCTAACTCCCTAAGCAAGATTATTTGATAAGAAACTTTTCACAATGAGTTTCCTTCAAGCATTTTCATCAAAAATCCCATTTTTGGATCTCCCAAAATCTGTGGTGAAAATAAAAAATTTCTAAGTTAAAGTGAAGCTCTTACCAAGAAAAAAAGAAATCTATGATTTTTGGCCTCCAAATCCTTGTCTATAGCCCGCAATGTGATGCTCTAGACCAATGTATTGAGGTAGAAGATGACTCAAGCAGTGAAAATGGAGGTTTCCATGTGATCTCACCATTTTCTACGCAATATAGCGTGTTTGGACTTTTGGTGCATCATGCACCAAGTCTCTGTAAGTTGGTGCATCATGGGCCAATCTGGGGGATCATGCGCTAGAGCATATTTTTTCCCGATTTTAATTTTTGTGGAAATCTGCTCCGTACCGCTTTATATCAACCTCTATTTGACTCAAATAAACCTTTCTAAGCAAAAGTAAACATCTAATTAACACTAAATTTTCACAAACAACAAAAAACTCATATTTATATAGGAAATTCGAGTTAATACAAACTAGCATTTTTCAAGCCAACACATAACAAATTTAGTGTTTTAATGCAAGCCAACATCCTAAACACTGAAATCTAAACATCAAACTTCAAAGCAATAACATCAATAGTGTACTAATAGAAAGTAAAGGTAATCCAACATAATCAAACTAAAACAAATAATACTAGACAAAATGTTTCGTGCTTAACTCAACTTCAAACATCTTCTTAACTCTTGTTCTCTTGGAGAACTCCTATAGACTGGCAGTGCACATACATGTTGTAGAAGAGCTTGAATTTTCCTCCTCAATCAATGCATGCTTCTTGAACATACGTACCAAAATATCTTCAATACACCCTGCATGTTCAAAATGTTCCTTAAGTCTCCAATCCAGGTGATCCAGCATTTCAAAAATATCCTCAATTGCATGCATAAGATTATGCACCTCTTTCTCTATTATTTTAATTCTCTTTGAAAGTGCACTCGAGTTGTAGTATGGTTGAATAGGTGATGAATTCTGAGATCCTTGATCCATTAATACATCCATAACATTTTCATCTCCCATTCCAATGCAACTGCAGTAGACTTTAGGATCCATCGGCTTCCAAGGCACTAATACTTTCTCCCAACTTTCATAAGGTACTTGTGATTGACTACAAAGTTAGGAAATAGTAGATGGATGTCCCAATCCAGTTGAAGATCCACTCACGATCAAACCCACAACTGATTTTACAATTATGACTCCAATATTAACAGGTTTTCCAGTTTGAATACAGTAATTCATAATGGCACTCTCCTTCGCGACCTTACTAATTTTCACAGTAGGCAGTAATTTCGAGGAAATGAAGAAATGTCATGCCTTTGAAGTAGGATTTAACAATGCTGAAGAAAACTCACATTCTCATCATCTCGGGCTTCCTAATTATACAGTAATTCAGAATAGCACTCTCTTTAGTAACTTTACCGATCCTCATCGTCGGTAATAGTTTTACAGAAATGAAGAAATGCCGATGTTTAGAAATGAGGTTTAAGAGTGCAGCAGAGAAACTAACATACCCGTTTTCTCTCATTTCTCAGTCTTTAGCCTCGTCCGTTAAACATTGGTAGATTTCATTCATCAGATTTCTTGTCGGGACGAAGTTGGAATAATGGCAGACAGGAACATTCTCGATCATATATAACTCATTAATCCATGCAGGAGTAAAAGTTATTAATCTGCCTCGCACATAGACGACTCCCTGATTGATTCCATGCAAATTAGCATAAAACTCCTTCACCACAGGAACGACTACAGCAGCTGTAGTGTAGCACAACACTTCCCATCGTCATTGCACAATCATCTCTTCAATTACTATTGAAGGATCGTTCAATCCTCGATTCATGAATCCTCTTTTTTTTTATTAATCTCCTCTTTGTCCGCACTTTGTTGAAGATTCGTTGCGCCTCGGAACTAATGAACTTTCTCCTGTTGAACACTCGAAATCTAAGGTTTTCAGTGGAATTGGAAGCCATAGGGATGAATTTGGTTGAGTTTCACTTAGTTTTTGGGGTAATACAAATTTGAGAATCGAATATGGAAGTTTATAGGGAGTAAATCTTGCATATAACCGCCAAAAACCATCATTTCAAACTCCGGAAGTCGTCATCCCGCCGTTCTCGCCATCGGTGGCGTCGTCGTCTAGCCTTTAGAATTAATTGTTTGGGCTCTCAGGAAAACCCGCCGTCAGCAGTGTTGAGCCCGCCGTCAGTGGCGTTGAGCCAGCCGTCGGTGCCCAAGGCAAAAATTTCACAGTTTCGCTCTGGTCCAAATGCGTTCCATTTTTCTCAGATCCCAATTTTAAGATGATTCAAGGGTAAATATGAGTAGTAGAGTTCAATACTACCACAAACTAACAATAATTTCTAACAAAAACACTATAATCACAATACAAATAAGGATAACTATGGGTTGCCTCCCATAAAGCGCTTGGTTTAACGTCGTCAACCCAACCTATTTAGATATTATTCAGGTTGACTGACCATTAAAACCTCTTTAAAATTTGATCTTTTACCCTCAAAATACGGCTTTAATCTATGTCCATTTATTTTAAATCAATCCGCAGTCTTTTGATCTTCAATTTCAACAGCTCCGTAAGTATAAACTCAAGTCACAGTAAAGGGTCCTAACCAATGAGACTTCAATTTCCTAGGGAATAACTTCAGCATTGTATTGTATAGAAAACTTCTTCTCCTGGTTCAAAGTTTTTCTGGTTAATCTTTTGATCATGCCATAACTTTAGTTTCTCTTTATAAATTATGTCGTTATCATAAGATTCATTTCTTAATTCTTCCAATTAATTCATTTGTAACAATCTATTCTCACCAGCATCTTTCAAATTATAATTGAATTTTTTTAATCGCCCAATATGCTTTATGCTCCAATTCTACTGGTAAGTGACAAGTCTTTCAAAAAATTAGCCTGTAAGGAGTCATTCCAATAGGAGTTTTATAAGCAGTCCTGTAAGCCCATAATGCAGTATCCAGTCTAGTAGACCAATCTACTCTATTAGGGTTTACAGTCTTCTCAAATATTTGTTTAATCTTTCTATTAGAAACTTCAGCTAACCCACTGGTTTGAGGGTGATAGAAAGTAGAGATTTTATGAATAACATTAAACTTTTCTGCCAATCTCTGAATGTATTTATTTCTAAAATGGGATGCTCCGTCAGTGATAATCACTCTCGGCATTCCGAATCTAGTGAAAATGTTTTTCATTAAAAATCTTGAAACACTTTTAGCATCATAATGAGGTAAGGATTGTGCTTTAATTCACTTTAAAATGTAGTCTACCGCAATTAATATCTATAAGTTCCTAGATGAAGGAATAAATGGTCCCATGAAATCCAATCTCCAAACATCAAAGTTCTCAACTTCTAACATGAAATTCAGATGTATTTCATTTCTTCTAGATATATTGCCTACTCGTTGGCATCAATCACAAGTTTTAATTTATATGTAAACATCTCTAAAGAGAGTAGGACAATAGAATCCCGCTTGTAAAATTTTATAAGCAGTTTTATTAGTTCCAAAATGTCCTCCAAATTAAGAATCATGACATTTCTGAATAATTAATTCAGTTTCTTCATAAGGTACACATTTTCTCGTAATAAGATCCTTACATTGTTTATATAAATAAAACTCATCCCAAAAATATGCTTTCACTTTATGAATGAATTTTATTTACTGTTGCAATGTCAGCATAGGTGGCAAATTATCACTTATAATATAATTAACAATATCAGCATACCATGATATTTTCTACTCATTAATATTATAGAGTTTTTCATCAGAGAAACTGTTTGTAATTTCATTATCGGTGTCAGATAATTCATGATATTCTAATCTTGACAAATGATCAGCAATTTGATTATCAGTTCCCTTTCTATCAATAACCACAAAATCAAACTCTTGCATCAAAAGTATTCATCTAATTAACCTTTGTTTGACATCCTTCTTTTGCATCAGATATTTAGTAGAAGAGTGATCAATGTGCACAACACATTTAGTCTCAGTTAAATAAGATCTAAATTTGTTAAAAGCATACATTATAGCTATTATCTCTTTTTCAGTAACAGTGTAGTTAATTTGAGAATCATTAAGAGTTTTACTAGCATAGTATATAAACTTTAAAAATCTTATCATACCTTTATCCAAGAACAGCTCCAATAGCATAATCACTAGCATCACACATCAGTTGGAATGGTTTCTCCAAATTAGGTGAAACTGTTATAGGGGTTGTGATTACCTTTTCTTTTAATAACTCAAAGGCTTTTAAAACGTCTTCAGTAAACTCAAATTTTTTATCTTTTTCTAAAAGTTGGCATAGAAGTTTGGAAATTATTGAAAAATCTTTAATAAAATGCCTGTAAAAACCAACATGTCCAAGAAAACTTCTAACCCCACTTACATCAGTAGGAGGTGTTAATTTGGATATAATTTGAATTTTTGCAGGGTCTACTTCCATACCATTTTTTGAAATTTTATGTCCTAACACCAACCATAAATTAACATTTCTTATTTAGAACTAAATTAGTTCTTTCGCATAACTCTAAAACTTTTTCAAGATAAATTAAGCATGTGTAATTAGTTCTTTCGCATAACTCCAAAACTTTTTCAAGGTAATTTAAGCATGCGTCAAATGATATTTCTTTCACATAACTCCAAAACTTTTTCAAGATAATTTAAGCATGCGTCAAATGATGTTCCAAGTACAGAGAAATCATCCATAAACACTTCTATTTCATCATCAATTAGCTTAATTATTATAGAAATCATACATCTCTGGAATGTTGCAGGTGCATTACATTATCCGAAAGGTATTCTTCAAAAAGCAAAAGTTCCAAAGAGACTAGTAAATATTGTCTTTTCTTGATCCTCAGGAGCAATAGGAATTTGATGGTAGCCGGTATATCCATCTAAAAAACAAAAATATTTGTGCCCAGCAACTCTATCCAATATTTGGTCTAGGAATGGTAAAGGGAAGTGATCTTTTCTAGTGGCAGTGTTTAATTTTCTATAATCAATGCAAATACGCCACCCAGTAACTTGTCTGATAGGTATTAATTCATTATTCTCTTGTGCTTCAGCACTCACCCCTCCTTGCTTAGGAACACAATGAATTGGACTTACCCAAGCACTGTCCGAAATAGGATATATAATTCCAGCGTCCAACCATTTCAAAATTTCCTTTTTGGCTACTTCTTTCATCTTGGGTTCAATTTCCTTTATGGATCAACTCTTGGTTTATATTGTTCATCTAGTATAATTCTATGCATACAGATCGAATGACTGATTCCTTTATTATCAGCTAAGGTTCAACCAAAAGCTTTCTTATATCTTTTCAATGTATCTAACAGTCTTTGCTCTTGCAATTACTAAGGTCCAACCAAAAGCTTTCTTATATCTTTTTAATGTATCTAACAGTCTTTGCTCTTGCTGATAAGGTCCAACCAAAAGCTTTCTTATATCTTTTTAATGTGTCTAACAGTCTTTGCTCTTACAGTTCTAAAAGCTTTCTTATATCTTTTTAATGTATCTAACAGTCTTTGCTCTTGCAGATCATTTAATTATGAAAGCTTTCTTATATCTTTTCAATGTATCTAACAGTCTTTGCTCTTGCAGATCATTTAATTCAGAAGCTTTCTTATATCTTTTCAATGTATCTAACAGTCTTTGCTCTTGCAGATCATTTAATTCCCTTATATTTTTTTAATGTATCCAAAAGTCTTTGCTCTTGCAAATCATTTAACTCTGAAGATATAATAATATGTAATGTAGATGAGTTTCCCAAAAACACATACTTCAAGTGGTTAGACAATATTTTCAACTCAAGTTAAGGTGGTTTTATAATTGACAAGTAACGTTAATTTCTTAAGAATTTCTATAAACTTGAAAAATTGTTTATCCTTTTTGTGTTGTTTCAATCTTTGAGGAAATGGTGGTGGATGTTTTTCCACAATAATTTTCATTGGTGTAAGTGGATATTCTAAATCTGGGTATTTACGATCCTTTTTTTTTTTTCTGAATCCACTTTCTCTTTTCCAGCTTTCGTTTCTTTCTGCACTTATTTCCAATTCTTTTCCACTTTGTAATTGTAGTGCTTTTATATGTTCTTTTCCTTGATCTTTAGGATTTAAGTCCACAGTACTAGGAAAAGTTCCCAATATTCGGTTACTAAGTGCAGTAGTGATATGTCCCAATTGATTTTCAATATTCTTGATAGCAGTTCCTTGATTTTGTAACTGGTTTCCTTGAATTTGTAATTGATTTCCTTGTTTTTGTATTGTTGACCCATGTTTAATATCAGCTCTTCCATAGACAACTTCTTCTCCTTAATTTGAGTGTCATAGCAGTTCCTTGATTTTGTAATTGATTTCCTTAAATCTGCAATTGATTTCTTGATTCTGCAATTTTGACCCATGTTCAGTATCAGCTCTTCCATAGACAACTTCTTTTCCTTAAATTGAGTGTTACTCTAAATCCTGGAGGATAAGAAGGTCTATAATTAACATTTTCTTGGTTGGATGAATTTCCCAATGGTTTTACGGGGTTGTTCGCCCATTGTTGATTTGTAAAAGAATTGTTATTCCAATTAAAGTTAGGATGACTCTTCCAACCTGGGTTACAATAGTTCAAATAAAGATTATTGGGTCTATTATTAATAGCATTTAGAGTCTCATAAGAAGGTTGAACATCCACAAATTGCCAAGATGAATTCTCTTCCATCATAGTAGGTGTTGGAGAATAATTCATTCCATAATGATCTAATTTCTTTGATATTGCAGCAATCTGCGAATCTAACATAGATATTGCATCAGAATCATGGATTCTAGCTACACTTCTAGGATTTATCCTTTCAGATGGCCATTAAAAATTGTTGGTAGTAATCTCTTCTATTATGAATAAGCCTCATCAAAAGGTTTTGACATTAAAGAACCACTAGCCACAACATCTATAATCGATCTCAGAGATCCCACTAATCCATTGTAAAAAGTTTGAATTATTAACCAATCTGGTAACAAATGATGTGGGCACTTCATAAGAAGATCTTTAAATCTCTCCCAAGCTTCATATATCCATCAATCTGACAAAATAATGTTATGTTATTTCTAAGTTTAGCAGTTTTGGATGGAGCAAAATATTTAGATAGAAATTTCTATGAAAGTTCTCGCCAAATTCTAATAGATCCAGGTGCTAACAAATTTAACCACATCTTAGCCTTATCCCAAAGTGAAAAGGAAAAATTCTAAGTCTAACAACATCATTCGAAACTTTGTCATATTTAAAGGTAGCACACAGTTCTAAAAAACTAATGAGGTGTAAATTAGGATCTTCATTTGGTGTACCTCCGAATTGATTATTTTGTACTATTTGGATAATAGTAGGTTTGAGCTCAAATGAATTAGCATCTACATCAGGATTTTGGATAGATTAGTGAATTTCATCTGCTGTAGGATTTGCATAATCTCGTAGAGGACTCGGTTGATGTTCATTTTCTACTCCTTGATTGTTCACCTTGTTTTCCATTGTGCCAGGATTTCTAGGTTCTTTTCTTAGTTTTCTAATTCTCCTAACAGTGCGCTCTAATTCTGAATCGTAGGGTATAAAATTTTTAGGTCCAAATTTACGCATACGATTGAAATCAGTACACAGAAAAACAGTTAACTAAATATGAAAAAAGTTGCAATTCAAGTAAAAATTTTCTAATTGTCCTAATTTGTCCGTTACTCTAATTATAATTTTTTTTAAATCTAATTTTTACTCCCCGGAAATGGCACAAAAAACTTGACAGCGACTTTATATATGCTCAAAAATACAAGAATTTGATACAGCCGCTAGAAGATTTAAATCCTCGGTAACGGCGCCAAAAACTTGACAACAGTTATAGATTTGATAAAGATGTGTATAAAATATTCAATAATTGCAAAGTCACACTTATCAACGCAAGTGTACGTATAGCTCAAGTAATACAGGGCTCTAATGGAGTTCTGGATATCGATCCCACAAGGAGTAATATTAGAGGCTATGAACTTAAGATTTAGAAGATCAATACTTAATCACAACAACATAGTTCAAATTGCTTAATTTGTCACTAATAGACAATTAAAATAAAAATGTAATTTTAATAAACTCTCAATCAACTAATTTTACTAATAAAGTTTCTAATGTGAAGTTTAATATATAAGAAAGCATCATTCTCCTTGTCAAGAAATTTAAGTGAATGGATAAATTGAATCGGTTCAAACTGTAATGTGTTAAATAGAAGCATATATATTCTTTACCCTTTGGACCAGACATAAAAAACATTGACTAATCCTATGCTTGATTACTGAATCTGCGATTAGACTGGAAAGATACCGACTCTCACTTCGGAGCTCCCACGTTCCCCTCGCATGAGAGATAACATCTACACTTTAGCACCCAAAAGATAAGACTGAGTTGAGGATTTTAGTCTGTCACTCTAAAATCTCCAATTCTACGCCCGATAATTTTTATTTTCCTATTTATTGTACCAAACTTTTAAGAACTTTGACCTCCCTAAATCTTGGATGTAATCCTCACTTTAGTTGTAAAACTCAACATATTTTAACAAATCAATTGGCCATATTGAAAGTAAATTACGATTAAAGTTAAAAGATCAACACAAAAACATATTTTAACAAATCAATTGGCCAGATTGAAAGTAATTTAAGATTGAAGTGAAAAGATCCTAACAAGTATATTTACATTCTCATAGCTCAACCAATTCAAATCACCATTTCACAAAATCTCAAGACAAGGAGAAAGATAGAGAAAACTACTTAGAACTCATGGAAAGATACGACAAAACTTGAATTTCATATATAAATGCAAAGTCATACAAACTACAATAAGTAAATACAACTTATCTCAAATTTCTCCCCAAGTAACTCCTTGAAGTTCCTCTGAATCTCTTTTTTTCTTTATAACACACAAAATTCTCCATCGAAGCGACAAAGAGGAAGAAATCTCTCACTTTCCGTCCACTCTTACAATCTCTCAAAGAATTCCTCACAATATCTAACCTAAATTACACTCCCCTGGACATCTGAAGACCTCTCAACACTCTCTAAACACTCTGGACTCTCTGGACTCCAAAATGTTTCTCGTAAAGTTGTAGAAGAGTTTTCAAGAGTTGCCAAAACATCCCTTCAAAAATTGTCCACATTCAATGCATCTATTGAGAGAACCGCCGTTCTCGCCGTCAGCGGTCATGATGGAGCGGTCGGTGGCCTTCTAGAATATTTAATTCTGGACTCTGGGGAAA
Source organism: Phalaenopsis hybrid cultivar (assembly GCA_002079205.1). Taxonomy (NCBI): domain Eukaryota; kingdom Viridiplantae; phylum Streptophyta; class Magnoliopsida; order Asparagales; family Orchidaceae; genus Phalaenopsis; species Phalaenopsis hybrid cultivar. Next base: position 363,530 of record JXCR01012137.1, on the reverse strand, counting down.
AACCCGCCGTCGGCGACGTAGATGGCACTGTCGGCGCCCAAAATCAAATCTTCATATTTTGGTCCTTTTTGCTCTAAATTTACTCCTTTTTTCATTTTTTTCTGTAATGACAATAATTCAACATACTTGAAATAAAACATCAAAAATACCTTTTTTTAAAGTGCAATATCAACAAAATTAGTGTAAAATATGTATGAAAATCTCAACATATTTTTCTTTGATCAATGTGCAGATGTATGACTATAATAAGTAAATTAAACTAGATGCTAAACTTTCAAAAGTAAATTACTGAAATAAAATTAATGTTGTTGTTGACAAAAAGTTCAAGTATGAGAAAACATCATTCTCCTTTACAATGAAAATATGGCTTGTAAGGAAATTGAAATCATTTGAAAAATATATTTACAATCCTTCCCAAGTAAATTCCTAGAAGTTTTCTCCAAGTCTTTCCCTCTTTATAATCACTCCTAATTCTCTCTCAGAAATGTAATGAAGAAAAAATCTCTCACCTTCCCTCTCCTCTTACAACCCTAAGAAGAAAATCTCCTCTTCTCTCTCTCTCTCTCTCTCTCTCTAACTCACGCCAATTCTCTCTCTCCCTCTCATCACACTCTAGAAGTCCCTCTTCCTTTTGGGCTGCTTCATCTCAAAAGAATTTCAATTTCCCTCCAAAATTCAAAAGTCAAAACTTTGAATTTCAAAAGATGTGCCTCCTTGATCCAAGTGTCAAATCCCTTCAAATTGGAACGTTCTATAGTGTCTAAATGCATTGAATCACTCCATGGGGTGTTTAAAATAAGTGCTCCTTTGGAAATTTGCTCAAAATTTGTCTTGAATTGCCTTAATTTTAAAATGTCGTGCCTAAAGCATCCTACGCCAGCTCTCTAGATTTTGGCGCATCATGCGCCAAACCCCGAAATTGGTTGTTTTTGCTCCAAATTTTGCTCGTTTTGTCATTTTTCTTCAAATGTCTAAAAAAATATACTCGTAACAGAAAAAAAAGATATTTCTTTAAAGTGTAATATCACCAAAAATAGACATAAAAAAAGTACTCAAAATAGTATATTAATTTTGTGTATCATAAGTTTGTGAAGAAGCTTTTGGAGAAAATTTCAAGCACCACAAAATTTATTTTCTTTTTGTTTATAGTTATAATTTGAGAGTTAAGAGTGTTGTAAGAGGGAAGAGATTCAAAGAAACTTCAAGAATTTGATGGAGGATTTGAGATAAGTTCTTATCTTTGTTTTAGACTACTTTGGTTTTAATTGAGACTTCTTGTTGGTTTGATAATGATTTCTACTTTTAAACTAAAGTGTGTTTATATTTTCTCCATGGATTCTGAGCAGTTTTCTTTTTCTTTCTCTATAAAATGATAAGTAATTAAAGCGTTGGAAGAAAGTTATGGAGAGTATTAATCTTTAATGTTAAAATAAGTTGTGATGATTTAATTTTATGCACTCATTTACTTCTTGATCTGACCCATCTAGATGTTAAAATTTGTTGTGAGAACATGTAAGAACCAAGCTAGTATTGTCTCAGTCAATAATTGGAAAGAATCACATGAGTTTGTATGAACGAGATTGTAGTTCATATGATTGAGTGCAAATAAATAAGGATATAATCTTTGAAGGGTGTAGAGTTAGAGGACTTTAGAGTGACAGGCTAAAGCCCTCAACTTGGTTTATTATTTTAGGTTTTGATACGAGATGTTAAGCCCCAGGTGGAGGGAACCAATATAACTCTAGAGTGAGAGCTAGTATATTCCCTGTCTAACCGGTCTTTAGAACTATTCAAACTTTAAATTAACAAATGTTCTTTATAGCATCTCTAGTAAGGGCAAGGAATAATATTGCTCCTATTTGGCACAACTCAATTTCAATACTTCCATATCAGAATTCCTATACTTATTACTGATTCATGATAAGGAGCAAGATATTTTCTATTCAGTGCTTTTCTTTTACATAAACTCAAGGTATCTTTATTAAGTTTTTATGTCATTTTCAAACATTAAAAATACCAAAAAGAGTTTCAACTACATTCCTGTGATAAAAACTATAGTTTAAGTATTTGCTTTTTTAAAGTAGAAAGTTTGTTACTTTAATTATTGCATACTGTGAACAATCCCTGTGGGTTCGATATTCAGGGCTTAATAAAAAAGTCCTATATTACTTGATAACGATACGTATACTTGCATAGTATCCCAATATATCTTAAGTTAAAAAGTTAAATTCTTTTTTCTTTAGAATCAAGTTTTTTGTACTATTGCAAAGTAAGGAAAGATAATTGAAAAATATAATTAAACACATTGTTATACTGTTGCATGTAAACAATCGGGATCAAGCTTTTGGTGCTGTTATCGGGAATTGATTGAAAGAAAATTTCTCTTTTAGAAAGTCTTATTTAAACTTTAAGGGTTATTGCAGAAATATCTTATTATAGTATTTTATTTATAAAGTATTTTTATGTGTTTTATTTTATTTTATTTTAATGTTAGGGTATGCGTAGTTCAGGTTCTGAAGGACTAGTGCCCTACGATTCTGAATTAGAAAGAACTATTAAGAAAATCAGAAAAAGCAAAAAAATAAAAAATTTTGAAAATCTAAAAATATTACAGAAATGGCAGATCAAAATAATCAAAATGCTGAAATTCATCAAGAATTTAGACCATTAAGAGATTATGCCAACCCAATGGTAGATGAACTTCATTGTAGTATTAAAAAACCTACTGTAGTGGCTAATTCGTTTAAGCTTAAACCTACTATTGTCCAAATGATATAAAATAATCAGTTTAGGGGATCACAAACTGAAGATCCAAATTTACATCTTACCAATTTTCTAAAATTGTGGGCTACTTTTAAATACGATGGTGTATCAGATGATTCCATAAGTCTTAGGTTATTTCCTTTCTCACTGAGGGATAAAGCTAAGATGTGGTTGCATTCATTAGCACTTGGATCTATCAGAACTTGGGGCGATTTATCATAAAAATTCCTTGCTAAATATTTTCCATTATAAAAAAATTGCGAAGCTTAGAAATGATATTACATCTTTTAATCAGTTTGAAGGGGATTCTATTTATAAAGCATGAGAACAATTTAAATATCTCCTTAAAAATTGTCAACAATGCTATACCAGATTGGTTAATAATTCAAACTTTTTATAATGGATTAGTTGGGTCTCTTAGATCGATTATCGATGTCGCTGCTGGTGGTTCATTGATGTCAAACCATATCATGATGCTTATGCTTTAATTGAAGAAATGACTACCAATAATTTTCAATGGCCTTGCAAGAGAGTAAATTTTTAAAAAGTAGCCAATATTCATGAATCTGATGCATTTACTATGTTAGCAAATCAAGTTGCTACAATTTCAGAGAAGTTAGACCAATTTAGAGTGATTTTTTCTCAACCAATTTCCATGATTGAAGAGAATTCATTAGACCAAATGGTAGATTCTCAAGCATCACTAAAAACTTTGAATGTGATAAATAACAAGTCAAATAACCTATATTTATAACCCAGGTTGGAAGAACCGTCCTAATTTTAACTGGAATAATACTTCAGGTGGTAATAACCAACAATGGGGGAACAACCAAGTAAACCCATTGGGAAACTGGAACAACCAAGGGAATAATAATAATAAATCCACCTATCCTCCAGGTTTTAAAAGTAATCCACAATTTAAGGAGAAGAAGTTATCTATAGAAGAAGTGGTGTTACGAATGGGAAATCAGTTACAAAGTCAAGGAGCTATAATTAGAAATATTGAGAATAAACTTGGACAAATAACAAATTCATTAAGTAATAGATCCCAAGGAACACTTCCTAGTAATACTGAAATGAATCTGAAAGACCAGAATAAAGAGCAAGTAAAAGCCATTCAACTTAGAATTGGAAGAGAGTTGGAAGGAAGGGTTCAAAAAGAAATTGAAGTCGAGAGAAGAAATTGAAGAACCAAAAGAGGACGCTTCTAAAGGTTCAGAAAGACCTATTTCTCCACTGAAAATTAACTTGCAAAGTTTTTAAAAATGAAAATATTTTGTAGATTAAAGATGCCGAGAGTTATCATAATTGATGAGGGAAGTCATTTCAGAAATTCTATAATAGAAAAATTATTAAAGAAATATCACATAAACCATAAGATTGCTACTGTTTATCATTTTCAGATAAGTGATTTGGTTGAATTATCCAATTGTGAAATTAAAAGAATTATGGAAAAACTTGTAAATCTAACAAAAATAGATTGGTCAGTCAAACTTAACTATGCTTTGTGGGCTTATAGGATTGCATATAGAATTCCTATAGGAATGTCTCCATATAGGCTAATTTTTTGGAAAGCTTATCACTTATCAGTTGAACTTTAGCATAAAGCATATTGGGCAATTAAAAAGTTTAATTATAATTTGAATGATGCTAGTGAGAAAAGATTATTGCAATTAAATGAGCTTGAAGAAATAAGGAATGAGTCTTATGAAATTGTTAAGATTTACAAAGAAAAGATGAACATGTAGCATGATCAAAGGATTCTTACTAAAAATTTTCAGCCAGGGCAACACGTTTTGCTATATAATACAAGGTTAAGATTATTTCCAGGCAAACTTAATTCCAAGCGGATGGGCCCATTTATTGTGATGAAAGTTTATCCTTATGGAGCTGTGACTATCAAAGATCCTAAAACTGAGAAAATATTTAAATTAAATGGTCATAGATTGAAACCCTATTTTATAGGGGATCAACTTAAATTTAATGATCGAGTGATGTTGGGTCAACCAGAATCGTCAGGCTCTGTAAGAGGTAACCCATAGTTATCAGTGTGCTTTTGCTTTGATTGTTTTTTATGTGTGATTAAGAAAATTTGGGGTAGTATTTTTTAGACTATTTCATGTTAGTAATGATTTTAAGACTTTATTAACTTAGACATGTTAAAATGAGTATTTGGACGTTAAGTTGCCCGGTGCTAAATCAAGTACTGGTGTACTTAGTGCAGATGATAAAAAACTATGTACAAAAATGCAATCTCTAGAAGTTTTAACTACCAATTGGTTAACTTAAACGTGTCATGGTAGTTTTAGCACATGTCTAGGAGTTATAAGAAGGATTTTGGCCTATAAATAGAAGGGATTTATAAAGAATTTTCTCCATAATTTACATTATAACCCTAAAGTCTAAGAGAAAGAGAGATTTGGAGAAAATGTCTTCATGGGAGATGGATTTACAGAAAAAGGAGGAGGCCATGAGGAAGAAATTCATTAGTTAGAGTGCACAAGAGATGTATAACGGTTTCTTAGCCGTTAGTATGAAAAGAATAGCGGAAAAGATCAACAAAATTGAGGCTGACGTGGCTTTAATTGAGGCAAAGGTAAATGAAATTAATGTACATTTAAAGCATATTAGGTGGCAATTAAAAATACAATTTAGCCATACCAGCTATATAGAGGAAGTGGATAAGGCGATGTATACTAAGCAGAAATGAATTGAAGAAGATTATATCAGAGCTCGTCACCACCGTCCGTTTTATCAACTCTATTTTCTAAATGCCCATGGAGAGACTAATGAGAGACAAGAATTTGTTCCAACAAATGAAGAATGAAATTAAGTTCTACGCTAAGATTTGCTTGTTAAGAGTTGTTTTATGTATTAGTGTTAAGTGTTGTTTTTAGTGTTTATGTGATTATGTGTTTTATTGTGTAAGTTTGTTTAGTGTTCATATTTAGGAAAATTTTCTCATCTGAGACTCTTTGGAATGAGAATTATGTGTTGAATGTTGTTTGTAATAGTTCGTGAATGAATATAAGTGTTTTTTTTGTAAAAATTTTGTGTTATTTTAGCCTCGAATCGAATTATTTATATTGTAAAATTTTTGAGAGAGGAGAGTTAAAGGGGAATAAAATAGTCATTGATGTGTTATAAAACCATTTTGGAGTGGTTCACTTAGACTAATAGTGCTTTTTACTTAAAGTCAAAAATATTAAAAATTGTGCACTGGCGCCTAAGCGACACAACCACGTGCTTAAGAGCGAGGCAACCCGAGAGGCAAGCGCTTAAGCGCCGGTTCATGAAAACCGGTTCACAAATGGTTAAAAGTGAAAATTAACCCCTAAAAATGCTATTTTCTCCCCTGCCATCGTCTTCTTCCTCCGACGTTCGCAATTTTGAGTTTAGGGCAAACCTTCTTCTTGAGATTTCTTGGTGGATTCGAGCCAATTTTGCTAGATTTGGATTTCTTAAGGTAAGAGCTTCACTTCTATGTAAAAATTTTAGATTTTTATCATGTATTTTAAGTACATTTTGAGAAACCCAAAAATCACTATTCATGGTGAAAAGTGGAGAAAAATCTATAAAAATTACATAGAAATTGTAGTTTAAACATATAGGAGTTGAGTTTAGTAGTTTAGACTTGATTAATGGATTTATTGTTTTTGAAAATTTTTAAAAATGGCACCAAGAATGAAGAGGAGCAATGGGAAGTCCCACTTTGATTTGGGCAAGTTTGTGAGTTCAAAATCTCAGGACATATATAATGACGCTCTACAGTCACGAAAATTGATTTCTGAGAGGTGTTTTAAAAATCCAGGTGGATCCGTGGAGGATTTGATCATTCGCCGACAATGGGAGCAATTCTGTTATTTTTCTGTTGTGGTTGTGATTTTTGTAGTGCGAGAGTTCTATGCTAACCTCCCTGAGGCTGAAGAGGATCGAGTCATGGTCAGAGGCAAATTGGTACATTTTTCACCGGAGGTAATCAACATATTCTACCATTTACCACCTGATACTCTGCGTTTTTATTTAAACTATAGTCCTATTAAGATGGAACTGGACAAGATTATATCAGTTTTGACTATTGGAAGGGGAATCTGGAAAATTACAAATGAGAGGAGAGTCAATTTTTCCACTTCAAAGTTAAGTCCACCATCAAAGGTGTGGCACTACTTTATTTCAGCTCGTCTGTTACCAATGAATCATCTTAGTGAAGTTACGTTGAATTATTGTATTCAGCAGTGCAAGTTTATCAACATTGGAGCTTTAATTTTTCAGACAATCATCAGTTCTGCTACTACTGTAGGTTTGAGATTTGCATCCTTAATCTTTTCTTTGTGTGAGCAGGCTGGAGTTAGATATGATAGTTGGGAATAAGTATTGCTGCCTCTAAAATTGATTACAAATGTAATGTGAAATCATATTCTGAACACTCTATTTTTGGTTGGAGAGGAAGATTTTCGAGAAGTTATGGAATGCTGACGTTTGTTGCATCCAGCTCCGCTGCTTCTACATCTAGACCATCTACTTCGAAACCATCTACATCAAAAGGTCAGCCTACTGAATCTCAGAATCAATTATTGCAAAAGATTAATTTTACCGCAGATAAGGTACAAATTTTATAAAATTTTGTAGATCATATTGATGGATATGTCAGAAGTCATAGTGATTATGAGAAGAAATTTCACTCATCTTTGGAGAGCCTACATTTTGGGATAGCGGTGACACTAATGATGATGATGATGATGTGGACTAAGTTATTTTCATGTTTGTATTGTGTGATGTACTTTGTGGTGTACACTTGATGCGTTTGAGTTTGTATACTTGTTGGACTATGTGATGTGTTAGACTTTTTGTTTAATTATTATTGTAATGTTTGTGTTTTGTTATTGTTGTGTTTTAAATTCTAGGATAGTAATTGTTGTTGTGTAATGTGTTCTAGTTAGTTAAGAATGAACTTATTTCTATGTCTTATGAAAGTTGAAAATCTTGCTAGCTTTAATTTTAAACTTTAACATATAAAATTTGCTAACCTGTATTTTCTTTTATTTTGTCAGTGTGATTGTTTTTATGTTGAGATTGTGAAGTCAAAGTCAGTGTGTTTGTTTGTTTTTATGTCTGTATCCACTACTTAGAAGTCTAATGAATCTTTATTGTTAAAAAATAAGAAATTTGATCTAAGATTAATTTTACTCCTGTTTTTTAGTTTTGTACTTGTATAATTAGGGTGTAAAAATTTCTGTAAGCATGTTATTTCAATTTTCATTCCTACTTATATATATCTGCTGCTAAACTGTTTTATTTTGTTAAAAATTTAAGTTTCGGGGGGAATGAAAAATATTTTCAAAAGTTGAATTTTATTTGTTCTCAGATAAGTTACAAGTGAATTTGATTTGAAAAGAAAAAATGATCATGTATATGAATTTATATTAGGGAAGTAAAATTTTGATTATAGAAATGAGTAAGAAAATTTAGTTAAAATTTTATAAGTGATGTAGAAAAATTTAAAGTTAAATTTTTTTAAATGTCAAAATGATAAATATTATGTAATTATCTTTAGTAGGAGATATTGTATTTTTGAAAAAATTATAAATTTAGACTTTTATTTTTTATGCTTAAATTTCTCTTATTGAAATTAATTTTCAAAACTATTATTATGTTTTTAAGTAAAAGAAAAATATCAACTCTTTGCTTTGGGAAAGAAAAAGTGAAATTCAAAATTATTAAAGGCCTATCCAGATATAGTAATCCTTGCCTGAAAAAGAAAAAGAAAAAAAAAGAAAAAGAAAAAGAAAAGAAAAAGTTAAAAAAGAGAGGAGAAGCTTGAGGATTAGAGCCTAATAAAAAATTGGTTCCACATCTGACCTTTTTAAAGTATAAGACTTGAGAACTCTTAAGCTTAAGGATATAATATAGTAAGTAAAATTATGCTTAGTAAAAATTTTTAAGTGAAGGGAATAAAATGCCTAAGTTCTATATTTGGAAAATCTACAAGTATTTCTGAATTAGATAGAAACTCATATTTTTCATACTTCTTCACTTTAAGGATTTCTAAACTTTAAGTTGGTCTCATTCACTAGAATTTTTTCTAAATTAGACTACTATATTTCTAGAACAAAATTTTAGAAACTCCTAAACAAACTCATATACATAATCCTACTTATTTAGTTTTTAAAGATTGAAGTATCACTAGAGGACAATTAACATTTTAAGTTTGGGGGATTTTGATACACCTAAAATATATAGCAATTTTATACACATTTTTATACCTATTTTTGAGGTATTGTGTTTAATAGAAGATATTTGTGTGTTTTTCTTTCAGGGTAAAAAAGTAAAAAATGCTAAAAGGAGTGAAAAATAATCAAATTTGGAGCAAAAATGCAAAAATGGTGCAAAAGTATTTTGGCGCCTAAGCGCCGGTCAAATAGAGAAGGCTGTGCCTAAGCGCCAGAGGTCCCGCGCTTAAGCGCCAGTGACAGTTACTTGATGGGTTAATTCATTTTAACTAATTTTGAAGGGACATTTGAGACACCTATTGACAAAAATGGGTGGTTATAACCACTAAGGACGAAAATATAATTAAAGAACTTGTGAAAGGAGGCATCCCTTGGTAAATACATCGAATCAAAAAATATTTTGAAGAGATACCAAGACACCTCTTGGAAAATTATAAAAGAAGGAAGTTGAGACTTTTTAAAGGGGGGTCCTGAAAAATCTTAAGGAGGTTCTGAAAAGTTCTTTAATAAGTTCGTGAAGAAGCTTTTGGAAAAAAATTCAGGCACCACAAAATTTTTTTTCCTTTTGTTTATAGTTTTAATTTGAGAGTTAAGAGTGTTGTAAGAGAGAAGAGATTCAAAGGAACTTCAAGAATTTAGTGGAGTATTTGAGATAAATTTTTATCTTTGTTTTAAGCTACTTTTGGTTTTAATCAAGACTTTTTGTTAGTTTGACAATGATTTCTACTTTTAAATTAAAAGTGTGGTTCTATTTTCTTTATGAATTCTGCGTACTTTTCTTTATCTTTCTTCTTAAAATGATAAATAATTACAGTGTTGGAAGGAAGTTATGGAGATCATTAATCTTTAATGTTGAAAGAAGTTGTGATAATTTAATTCCATGTATTTCATTTACTTCTTGATCTGACCCATCTAGATTTTAAAATTTGCTGTTAGAATATGTAAGAACCGGGCTGGTATTGTCTCAGTCAACAATTGGAAAGAATCACATGAGATTGTATGACTGAGAATGTAGTTCATATGATTGAGTGCAAATAAATAGAGATATAATCTTTGAAGGGTGTAGAGTTAGAGGATTTTAGAGTGACAGGCTAAAGCCCCCAACTTGTTTTTTTTTTAAGTTTTGATACGAGATGTTAGCCCCCAGTTGGAGGGAACCGAGGGAACTGTAGAGTGAGAGCTAGTATCTTCCCTACCTAACTCGTCTTCAAAACTATTCAAAATTTTAATTAGCCAATGTTCTTTGTAGCATCTCTAATAAGGTTAAAGAGTAATATTTCTTCTATTTGGCACAACAAAATTTGAATAATTCTACAATAGAATTCCTATACTTATTCTGATTCATAATAAAGAGAAAGATATTTTGTATTCAGTGCTTTTCTTTTACATAAACTCAAGTTATCTTTATTAAGTTTTTATGTCATTTTCAAACATTAAAAATACCAAAAAGAGTTTCAACTACATTCTTGTGATAAAAACTATAATTTAAGTATTTGTCTTTTTAAAGTAGAAAGTTTATTACTTTAATTATCACTTACTATGAACAATCCCTGTGGGTTTGATATTCAGGGCTTAATCAAAAAGTCCTATATTACTTGATAACGATACATATACTTGTGTATTATTCCAATATATCTTAAGTTAAAAAGTTAAATTTTTATTTTCTCCAAGATCAAGTTTTTGGTACTGTTGCAAAGTAAGGAAAGATAAGTGAAAAATATAATCAAATCCATTGTTATATTGTTGCATATAAACAGTCGGGATCAACCACCGGGTTGCAAATTAAAATATTCAATTGTCGTGTGCACTCTCTTCCCAATGAGTCATCAAGAATGTAAAACACATGTTGAAATCACACACTGCTAATATGTTCTACATAATAGCTCCACTCCTACCGATATAGACTATCTTTTCTTTATTCCCTACAAGCATGTCGACATGCAAGCCATCAGTTTCTTTGATATAGTCCTTATTTAGAAAAAAAACACAATTTAAGCTATTTATAAATTTTCTTTAATTTAATGAAGAATGAATAGAGAGTGTGATCAATACCATGAAAAACGACATGCACCTCAGATTGCTAAGAATTTCCCGAGGTATTTGAGCAAAAGGTGGGTCTAGAGGTTTGACGATGTTTGTCGCCATTTTAACCAAAGAGTTAACTGCGACATAAAAAGACTTGCTGATCATCTTTATAGATTGTTGGAAACACTCAGAAGTTGTACGAATGGACTCATTGTGCTACAAAATGAAGAGCGTGATAGCTAGGTTTTCTTAGGATGTAAATCACTTAGATCCATGCGAACCATATTTTGATTACAATTCATCTAATAAATCACAGAAAATAGTTATTGACATTCGGAACATTATGCAAATCTAGCTTAAATGAGCTTCCATTTGTTCATTAACACATTGGTCACCCATAAATGACGATGAAACACAAGATGTCTTATAAATGTTTCTCCATTGGTACTCATGAATCAGTCAAACTGTTCTAGTAATGACTATCACTTGCTCAACTATTTATGCAATCTCCTCCTCATTTGATGGCTCCATTAGTATGAAAGAGTAATGTTATGCTTATTTCAAAAGAAAATGTTATTATTAATGCATGTAAATAGTTAATTTGTGTGCAATGAAAGTATTTTAACTACAAAAATTCACAAATATCAAATTTCAGAAATAGTATACACAAGTCATAGTTTACACTAGAAATGCAAAATTCTACAAATAGTTACTCTGCTATAGTAGCAACAAGTAAAAAAAAATGTGTATGGCATCTAACTAGTCTGACTCTCTAAAACATAATAGAGGCAAGAAATCCTTCATTCATGGAGCAACATGAAAAAAGCCTCTCGCTTTTTCGATCCTCTAGAAGTTTTACGATAAATAAGTAGAGGGGCATTTCCTCAAAATTTCTGGAATTAAGTATAGTAGCTTGATTACATGTGTCATTGTTGGGTATACATAGAGAGCATTGCATACACTTGATATAATGTTGGTGCAATTTTTCATCAGCTGTGATATCTATTGGGATAAATGAGGTGCCCCAAATTTACTTTTATATTTCCCTTTTTCTATTGATGGTGTAGGTCATTTGGAGTGAATAAACTCCCCCTACTCTCTTTCCTCCAGTTGTTCCTTGTAGATCTCATTGGAATGAGCATTTTCAGGCTCATCCAAATTAGGGTTAGGCTCTTTTATTGTACAACACCAAGGAACATAGTATTTCTTTACATTCGATAAAACCTACAATTGATAAACGTTTTTTCTAAGATGTTGAATTTTAAATTAAGCAATATTGAATGTAAGTTGATTTACTTGTTGAAATCTTCTCTTACCACCACTTCTCACATGCATCAACTGTTTTTCTAATAGTGTCCCATCCTAAACTAGTGGCCCATCTTTTTAGCTCATTCCACAACTTCCAGTTAATCTCATTTATTTTTCAGTTGAGTTTTTTTATACAGTCTAACAGTTCTTTCTTAAAAGAGTTTGGTTATATTTTGCTAACCTTCTTTATTTAAATGTGTCTTTGGTCTATTGCCCTTTTCCACCTCTTTCAGGCATAAATCACATAAAATTATCTTCATCTCTCAATCCCAAATAACATATATCCCACCTTCTTTTGGTTTACCCTACTAATATCTAAGTAAAAAAAAATTATCAAAATAATTTGGCATGTAAAACAACAGTACATGAACCTTAAACATGAATATGACAAATAAAAAGTAAAAGTATAGCTCATAATCAATTCATAGATATAAAAAATAACTCTATCAATGATCACCAGTTGTGTTATCCAAGCATAAGAAATAGGTGGTACCCGTGTAAAATTAACATGACCGTTATTTTTTTCCATATTCATAATTTGTAATCGGTTGAACATTTTGTTCTGTTTTTCCATCAAATCTTTACTAAACATTTTACAAGAAATGTGAAATGTGCCCTCTGAATGGCATTCCAAAAGCATCACCGTAAACGGAAACCAATCATCCAACGGGTCCATAAAACATCCAAAGTAATAAGATCATATAAATCTTAAGAAAAATTTCTGATAAGTTAACAACATCTACTCCACCTTAACATCTCTCTCTTTAGATAGATATATGAGCATCGGTTTTCAGTTTGTCTAATAAAATTTTCTAGTCGAATTTCTTGTGTTTGCCTCCTCATAAGTGTAGAGTAACACTTTGAGGGGAGAATATGGAGTACTGCTTACTTCTTTTACTTTTCTTCTGCTAAGACGCTTATAAATAGAATTGCATATGCTTTGCTACACATTTTAAGTTTACATAATAGATAAGTTAGCAACATCCTTACCTGTACTGAGCAATCAGTAGAAGTAATGGAATGGAATATATATGAGCATTACTTATCTATTTCTTTAAGATTTTTTTATGTACGTGTTCTGCATATCCATGCATTAATGGGACCCGTAGATTACATGCCAGATAAGATACCCATAACCAACTTATTGTCTCTATCACACTAGCCAAATTGGGTCCTTAAGGCAATAATTAGAGCTCAGTGAGATCTCTTAAGCAAAGGAGACTCCATCCATAATCACTATTTTCCCAAATCAAATAAGCACTTGAATCTGTTCTCTTGCGACAGATAATATCTGTGGGAAAACAACCTCACCAATTTAAATTTGATAAGTGATGATTGATTTATGCTTTTGAAATTTATTTTCCATCACTGCTCATATATATTTCATCAAAATGCTTCTACTGTTTGATCAAAACAGGTAAGGATGCTGCTAACTTATCTATCATGTAAACTTCAAATGTGCAACACAACATATGTAATTTCTATTTATAAGAGTCTCAACAGAAGGAAAAAAAAAGTACTCGACATTCTCACTCAAAATGTTACCAATACTTAGGATTTTTTAAATAGTGAATCTTTAAAAAACAGAAGAACAAAGCTCATATATATTCATTTCGTAGTTTCTATTAGTTGATCTTTTAGCTTATTTATCATGCAAACTTACAACTTTGTATGAAAACTTATGCAATTTCATTTGTAAAATTATTGCATATACTAAAAAAATGATTTTTTGAAGAAACAAATGAACAAAGCTCAAATATATTTAATTCCATATCTTCTAGAGGTTCATTAGGCTAGTTATAGATGTTGCTAAATTTTCAATTATGCAAGCTTCAAATTTGCAACAACGCATATGCAACCCATTTATAAAACTATTTCATATAGTAAAAAAGAAAAGCAGTGCTCAACATTCTCCCCCTAAAATGTTAATCAACTCTGTATAAGAGGCAAGTGTAAGCAAAACGATCAACAAACATGAGTGCAAACATATATAGAATATGCCCACAAAGAATTCTTAAAAAAACAGATATACAATGCTCAAATATTTTCCATTCCATAGCTTCTATTACTTGATCAGGCTTAGTATAGATGTTGTTAAATAATATATCCTGCAAACTTCAACTTTGCATCAAAATATATGCAATACGTGAAGAAAAAACAAATATGTGCTTAGAAATCTCCGCACAAAATGTTTATCTACACAGGCATGGAAAAAAGCAAGTTATTCGACCATAAAACAACAGTGGATACACATGTAGATCAAGAATACAAAAATTTTCATAGAAAAAACAAGAAACACAGAGGTAGGTAGTGAATGAACCGCAAAAAGGAAAAATGCATAAATGAGAAAACATCACCGGAAGGATTTAGCAAATCGATGGAGCCAAATGGAGGAACAATGATGAGGGTATATGCGAGGAAAAGGAGTAGGATTACCGGAATTTCGAAGGGGCAGTGACGTCAAAGGCATCTCGCAACAGAGCTCCAGCCGCGAACGCCCTCTCCCCCTTCCTTTTCAGCCTGATGCGACCCCCGACTAATGAAGTGCGCAAAATAAAAGAGTTTCCAAATGCGACTTCTCTGGTTCCGCAACGTAAATGCCGCAAAACAAGGTCCCAAACAGGCCCTAAATCAAATTAAACTATCAAAAATCAGAAAAGATCATAGTCCAATCCCCTTTCTTTCTACACTGCTTAAAATCCAAAGGCTCACTCCCCCTATCCATTTCTCAAGCAGTCGCAGGTCACTTTGAATATGGTTGAAAGCATTAAACTTTAGGCTTCCAACAAAATAGTCGAAATTTGATTTAGATTGTGGTGGCAAAGGGAATTATGTTGAGAGCAGAAATTTCTACATCGCACCTCAACAACAAGGTCATTTAACAATATGTAGATGTATAAAAGTTCAAGTAAGAGATATACAATACTAAAAATTTTGTTTGAGTTCTAGCTATGTAAATCCCCCAGGAATTTCCCCTAACNGAAGACCCTTAAAGGGGCAAGTTAGTGTAATTTGAACACTTAACCAAATTTTTAAACCTAATTGGGCTTAGTTGTGTTTCAAGGACGTTTGATTTAATTATGTTTATTTCTCTAATCCTTGTTTAAGCAATATTTTGATTTAGCCTAAGTCACCACTAAGCCCTTAAGGCCTATTTCTCTAATCCTCATTTAGTCAATTTAGATTTGGCCTAAGTCACCACTAAGCCCTTAAGACCTAAATGAGGTTTAATTAGTTTTGAAAAGGGTTAAGCTTTAAGTGGTCATGATTCATGATTTGGATTTTATTTTAAATTCAAGATAGGGGTATTAAATTGATTATTTATTGACTTCAAAATTCATACCCCTAATCTAGGATCATTTAATTTTAATAAACTTCCAAATTTTAATGATTTAGAAATTTATTAACTTATCTTTTTAATGAGGAAAGTGAAATTGGTTTCTACCAGTTAACCTCTTGTATTTCAAGCATCAAATAAATTGATTAAGATCAGAGGTTACCCATTCCCCTCCTTGAATTAAGCCTAAATGTTAATTAAGGCAAGATTTCCAAAATTACACATTTGCCCCTAAGGCTCTAACACTTCATAATTTGCCAAATTCAATTCAAATGACTTTGAAACTTTTATTCTATCTCATTCATGGGTCAGTTGAGACATCAGAGGAGAAAATGTGATTTTTAAAAATTTAATTTAATTTATATAATTATTTTAATGCAAAAATAGGATTTTTCAAATAAAATTCCTAACTTGACCAAAGTAAATTATAATCCCTTGAAATTTTTACTAGAGGTAGACCTAGACTAGCGAAGCTTTTGGATCAAATTTCACTATTTTTTGAACTCTCTGTGATTTATTAGAATTATTTTAATATCTAGGCTATTTAATAAAAATAAAATATTTAAGGTGGTGAAAATTAAGTTTTGTATTTTTGAAAATTCTCCCTAAGGTCAGAGAACTCAGAGGAGCAAATTTTATATTTTTATGTTTTTGTTCTTGATTTATTGGGATTATTTTAGTGAAAACTCATTTTTAGCCTTTAAAAATTATATTTAAGCTTTGAAATTCAATATCTTTATTTAGAAAATCAGGAAAAATATTCTAATTTTTCTTAAGTGATTAGGAAACAATTTAGAACATTTCTATGAGTTTTATTATTTTTATGAATTTTTAATTATTTAAATATTTAAAATACGCCAAAAATTAATTATTTTAAATATTATTTTATTTTTATAAAATATTCACAGAGAACTCAAAAAACAAAGTTTCATAATTTTTTGAGTTATATTTTGATTTTTAAAAATCATTTAAATTTTAATTATTTATCTTTAAAAATCAATTTAAGTTGTCAAATGAACTCAAAATATTTTAAAATTTTTATTATGAGTTCTTTGGATCATAAATCACAGTGGAGATCAAAAATCAAGTCATTTAAATGTTTATATTTTTCAAAATTAATCATCTTAGTGATTTAGTATTTGGAAAATTTAAGAATGTTTTAAATGACTTGACCCATGAAATTATTTTCAAAGGTTTCTCTGGTCATGGTGGACCTTCCAAAATTTTCTTGGGATTTAATAACCAATATGCTAATTTCCATGATTATTTTAAGGAAATGATGTGAAATAACTTTAAAAATATAGGTCTATGTATAGGAATCTCCTCTGACTTTGGAAAAATCAGAGAATACTTCCCATGACAGAGGCTACAACATGTCAAAATTTCAAGCCAAGTTGATGTGTCAATATGCATGGAGAATCAAATGATTCTAAATAGTGTTTAATTAATTTAAAATATTTTATGTATCAAATAGACTTTAAAATTATTTCATATTGTTCTCCTTTATTCACTGAGTAAGAGGGTATTTTTATTTTGTTTTTGTGATTTTTCTACACAAAGTTATGTTATTTTGAAGTTTTCGGGATTAAATAAATAAGAAAATGCCCCTATTTTTCTATTTAAACCGCGTGTGCCACCTCAACCTACGATGGCTCCGAAAGCATGCGTGGCGCGCCCTAATTGGACGCCGCCGTCCACGTAGCTTGCTGACTTTTCCCGATGTTTATGTCTTGAAGCGCCGTCCGGCTCGATCTCCCCCGTTCATTTCATACACGCTCGATCGAACGGCTCCCCGTCATCGTCCCCAATAGGATGATCCCGTGCCAGTCCACACTAAAACCTTAAGATCTCGGCCTAGACTCAACCAAATCACTTCGGGTTTGATCCTATGGACTCGTCTAAGTGAGACGAATACATCCATACGGCTAAGGTACCATGAAACCAAGCTTAAGTAAATGGAGAATCAAAATAAGCTCGGGAGGAGGAGGAGTTTTATACCTTTGCTCTAAGAAGGGAGGCTTCGATCAGAGGTGCTCGACACGTTCGTTGGGGTCCAAGGAGGCTAGGGATTGAGTCCCTGGTCTTGGTGTAAGGCCTAGGTATGAATTCGACCAAGCTCGATTTCAGGTGTTCGTCTAGAGCTATGGTA
>JXCR01012137.1:306648-342734 GCA_002079205.1 Phalaenopsis hybrid cultivar | reverse complement strand
CTTCCCTTGTTTCCCCCCCCCCCCTAAAATATGTCTTGGAGACGATTTTTAAGAGTTATTTGAAGGTGTCCCCACCAAAAACCGCAACGTGAAACGTTTTACGTCATTTTCATCTCCGCGACGCATCATGCGCCGATCTGGCACATCATACGCCAGCTCTCTGGAATTCGGCTCATCAAGCGCCAATTCCAAAATTTGGCTGTTTCGATTTTTATCAAATAAATTCTCAGTCTTTTCACAACATTAGGAAAATAAAGATGTTCTTAAAATTTTTTTCTCAAATACACGGATTACATAAATACATAAACATAAACATACATATAAAATTTTAAACAAAAACTCAAAAATCAAAGTAAACAATGATACATATGGGTTGCCTCCCACAAAGCGCTTGGTTTAATGTCGTCAGCCTGACTTTCCCAGTCTCATTCTGGGTGATCCAACATGATAGTCTCTTTAAAATTTGGTCTTTGACCATCAAAATAAGGTTTCAATCTGTGTCCATTCACTTTAAATATTTTTCCAGTCTTAGGATCTTCAATATTTGACTTCTCCATAAGGATAGACTTTTATAACTTTGAATGGCCCTTTCCACCTAGACTTCAATTTTTCAGGAAATAATTTCAATCTTGAATTATATAATAAAACTTCTTGTCCAGGTTCAAATTCTCTTTTTATTATCTTCCGATCATGACATTCTTTCATTTTTTTCTTATAAATCATCACATTATTGAACTCAAGCTCATTCAATTGCAATAATCTTTTCTCACTAGCTTCTTTCAAATTGAAATTAAATTCCTTTATTGCCTAGTAAGCTTTATGTTCCAATTCAACTGGCAAGTGACAAGTTTTGCCAAAAATTAATCTATATGGGGACATTCCTATAGATGTCTTATAAGCTGTCATGTATGCCCATAACACAATATATAATCTAATAGACCAATCAATTTTTTTAGGATTAATACTTTTCTCCAAATTTCTCTTAATTTCGTGATTAGATACCTTCGCTAAACCACTAGTCTGGGGATGATAAGGTTGCAATTTTATATATTATATTATATTTTTCTACTAATCTTGCAACTGTTGAATTTCTGAAATGAGATCTTCCATCAGTAATGATTACTCTCGGCATTCCATATCTTGTAAAAATATTTTTAATTAAAAATTTTGAAATACTCTGAGCATCACATCTAGGTAAAGAGATTGTTTATATGCATTCCATATAAACAATCTAATGAAGGCATGAATAGTCCAATAAAATCTAATCCCCATGCATCACAAATTTCAATTGACAAATTAATATTTAGAGGCATTTCATTTCTTCTAGAAATATTACCTACTCTCTGACACATATCACATGATTATATATATAACATCTTTAAATAGAGTAGGCCAATAAAATTCGGATTTTAAAATTTTTCGAACAGTTTTATTATTCCCAAAATGTCCTCCAAATTCAGAATCATAATTTTTTTGAATAATCTTCTGAATTTCTTTATAAGACACACATCGTCTTATAAATAAATCTTTACATTGTTTATATAAATGAAAACCATCCCAAAAATAAGATTTTGCATCATAAATGAATTTTATTCGTGTTGTTTTATCAATCCATATGGTAAAATACCACTAACAATATAATTTACATTATCAACATACTAAGGTATTTCTCATCCTTTTATAGCATAAAGTTGTTTATCAGGAAAAGTATCTTTAATCTCTTTTCCAAATAATGTATTTCTTCCTATTCTAACCTTGATAGATGATCAACTATCTGATTATTAGTCTCTTTCCTATCAACTACTACAAAATCAAACTCTTGCATCAGAAGTGTCCATTAAATTAATCTTGGTTTTGCATCCTTCTTTTGCATTAACTATTTAATAGCAGAATGGTTAGTAAATGTGTAGGAAGTGTTTTCAATTCGAGTTCAGGGGATTTCTTAATATATGAAATCAAATTGTTGTCATTTTCTGCAGGATCTAACATTTCAAATTTTTCCTGAACATAATTCAATTCTTCTGTACTTAGTTCTATAGACTCATCTTGAATTTTATCCTCATCTTGATAATCTATATATTCCTTTTCAAATTCACTTTCATGTGTCTTTTTGAAATATTCATGGCTTAAATACTCATTAATAATCATTCTGAAGCATTCAATCTTTTGTTCTTTTACATGGTATCTCATTGATTTTGCAATATTAAATGTAACCTCCTGATCACTAACTCTCATAGTCAGTTCTCCCTTCTGCACATCTATCAAAGCTCTTCGAGTGGCTAGGAATGATCTTCCTAAAATAATTGGAATTTCTTTATCTTTCTCCATATCTAATATAATAAAGTCCACATGAAAGATAAATTTATCAACCTTTACTAAAACATCTTCTATAACTTCTTTAGGATAGGTAATCGAATGATCAAATAACTGAAGAGTTACAGTTGTAGGTGAAATATACCCAACCTTCTGAAAATTGATAACAACGTAAGATTAATACTGGCTCATAAATCACATAAAGCTTTTCCATAAAATCGTTCGCTAATACCACAAGAAATTGTAAAACTTCCAGGATCTTTAAGTTTTTCTGGAAGCATTTTCTGAATTATAGCGCTACACTCTTTACTGAGTGCAACTGTCTCATTATCTTCAAACTTCCTTTTCTTATTAAGTATATCCTTCATGAACGTCACATAGCTTGGCATTCATTCCAAAGCTTCAACAAATGGAATGTTTATCGTTAATTTCCTCAAAATTTCTAAAAATTTTGAAAATTGATTATTTTTATACTTTTACTTCAATCTTTGAGGAAATGGAGGTGGTGGTCTTTCTACAGTGATTTTCATTGGTTTAATAGGACTTTCTAACTCACACTGAAAATCTTCGCCAGAATTTTCATTTTCCACCCCATCTTTTTCAATGTCAACTTCTCGTTGAACTCTTTCTTTTAATTCTTTTCTAATTTTTAGTTTAATAGCTTTAATTTATTCTTTGTTCTGATCTTTAAGATTTACTTCAACATTACTAGGCAATGTTCTTGTAGGTCTATTGCTAAGTGCAGTAGCAATACGTCCCAATTGATTTTTCATGTTTCTGATTGCAACTCCTTGACTCTGTAATTGACTTCCCATTTGCAGTATCAATTCTTCTATTGATAATTTTTTCTCCTTATTATGCAAATTACTAAATCCCGGAGGATAATAATGTTTATAAGCTTAATTTCCTTGATTGTTGGAGCTTCCCACTAGGTTTGCAGCATTGTTTCCCCATTGTGAATTTGTAGTATTCGAGTTATTGTTACTTTAACTAAAGTTTGGATGATTTTTTCATCCTGGATTATAATAATTGGCATACAAATTATTAGAACGATAGTTTATTGCATTTAAAGTCTCATAAGAAGATTAAGATTCTATCATTTGTCCAAATGAGTTCTCCTTAAGCACATGTGTTGTTTGAAAATAATTCATTCCATATTGATCTATCTTCTTCGATATAACAGCTACTTCAGCAGCTAATATATATATTGCATCAGCCTCATGAATACTAGCTACTCTTTTTGTATTTACCCTTTCTGAGGGCCATTGAAAATTATTAGTAGCTATCTCTTCAATTAATGAATATGCTTCATTGAATGGTTTTGACATTAATGATCCACCGACAAAAACGTCAATTATCAATCTAAGGGATCCAACCAATCCATTATAAAAAATTTGAATTATTAACCAATCTGGCAACACATTGTGTGGATACTTCCTAAGGAGATCTTTAAATCTTTCTCAGGCTTCATAAATTGATTCCCCTTCAAACTGACAAAAAGATGTAATATCATTTCTAAGCTTAGCAGTTTTTAAAGGTGTGAAATTTTTAGCTAAATTTTTTGTGATAAGTCTCCCCAAGTTCTGATAAATCCGGGTGCTAATGAGTTTAACCACATCTTAGCATTATCCCTCAGTGAAAAAGGAAAAAGTCTAAGTCTGACAACATCATTCGACACTCCATCATATTTAAATATAGCACACAATTCTTAAAAACTAGCAATGTGTAAATTTGGATATTCATTTGGTGTTCCTCCAAACTGATTGTTTTGTACCATTTGGACGATAGCAGGTTTAAGTTCAAATGAATTGGTAGCTACAGCAGGGTTTTGTATACTCAAATGAATTTCATCTACTATAGGATTAGCATAATCCCTTAAAAGTCTTTGATGATGTATATTCTCATTTCTATCATTAATTGAGTTGCAAGCCATTTTGCTACAATGATTTTTCTCTTTTTGTTATTTTTGAATTTTTCTAACAGTTCTTTCTAATTTAGAATCGTAAGGTACTAAGTTTTTCAGATCTTATACTATGCATAAACAAAATAAAACGAGTAATTCAAAATAAGTTATACATGTAAACAAGAAAATGTTCAAACTAAACTACAAATACTTTTTTTTAATATTTTTTAAAATAAAATAACTAATATTTTCCGTTACTTCCCCGGCAACAGTTCCAAAAACTTGATGCGGAATTCGGGAAAATTGATGTTAAATTATTAATAATGATGCAATGTAACCCAAAAAATAGTGTAACTTTAATGAAAATAATTTATCTTTAAAACCTCTTTTAAAGTCTCAATTCCCTTTTACATATAACGCGAGTATATGTATTGTTCAAGTAATATAAGGCTCTAATGGAGTCCTAGATATCCAACCCACAGGGAAGCTGGAAATATATATAAGCTAGCTATTTATATTTTATTATAAACTAAAAATAAAAACAAAGTAAAGTATGAAGTTTGAAGTTAAACTACTTAAGTGAAATGCTACTAAATATGCAGATGTACGACTATAATAAGTAAATTAAACTAGATGTTAAACTTTCAAAAGTAAATTATTGAAATAAAATAAAGGTTGTTGTTGACGAAAAGTTCAAGTATGAGAAAACATCCTTCCTTTTTACAATGAAAATATGACTTGTGAAGAAATTGAAATCATTTGAAAAATTATTGACAATCCTTCCCTTCACAATCCTTCCCAAGTAAATTCCTAGAAGTTTTCTCCAAATCTTTCCCTCTTTAAACTCTCAATTCTCTCTTAGAAGTGTAATGAAGAAGAAATCTCTCACCTTCCCTCTCCTCTTATAACTAATTCTCTCTTAGAAATGTAATGAAGAAGAAATCTCTCACCTTCCCTCTCCTCTTACAACCCTAAGAAGAAAATCTCCTCTTTTCTCTCTCTCTAACTCACGCCAATTTTCTCTCTCTCTCCCTCTCGTCACACTCTAGAAGTCCCTCTTTCTTTTGGGATGCTTCATCTGAAAAGAGTTTCAATTTCCCTCCAAAATTCAAAAGTCAAAATTTTGAATTTTAAAAGATGTGCCTCCTTGATCCAAGTGTCAAATCCCTTCAAATTGGAACCTTCCATAGCGTATAAATGCATTGAATCACTCCATGGGGTGTTTGGAATAAGTGTCCTTTTGGAAATTCATGCAAAATTTGTCTCTAACCGCCTTAATTTGAAAATGTCGTGCCTGGAGCATCATGCGCCATCACTTTGGATTTTGGCGCATCGTGCGCCAAACCCCAAAATTGGTTGTTTTTGCTCCAAATTTCGCTCCTTTTGCCATTTTTCTTCAAATGTCTAAAAATGATATACTCGCAACAAAAACACAAAAATATATTTCTTTAAAGTGCAATATCACAAAAAATAGACATAAAAAATGCACTCAAAACAGTATATTAATTTTGCGTACCATAAGGTTGTGAAGAAGCTTTTTCAGAAAATTTCATGCACCACAAAATTTATTTTCCTTTTGTTTATAGTTATGATTTGAGAGTTAAGAGTGTTGTAAGAGGGAAGAGATTCAAAGAAACTTCAAGAATTTGGTGGAGGAATTGAGATAAATTTTTATCTTTGTTTTAAATTACTTTAGTTTTAATTGAGACTTCTTGTTGGTTTGACAATGATTTCTACTTTTAAACTAAAGAGTGGTTTTATTTTCTTCATGGATTCTGAGTAGTTTTCTTTTTCTTTCTCCTTAAAATGATAAGTAATTAAAGTGTTGGAAGAAAGTTGTGGAGAGTATTAATCTTTAATGTTAAACTAAGTTGTGATGATTTAATTCTATGCACTCGTTTACTTCTTGATCTCGCTCAATGTTGGAAGAAGTTGTGATGATTTAAATCCATGCACTTCATTTGCTTCTTGATTTGGTCATTCCTAAATGTTAAAATTTGTTGTGAGAACATGTAAGAACCGGGCTGGTATTGTCTTAGTCAACAATTAATGTTAAAATTTGCTTAGAGAACATAAAAGAACCGGGCTGGTATTGTCTCAGTCAACAATTGGAAAGAATCACATGAGATTGTATGAATGGGATTGTAGTTCATATAATTGAAAACAAATAAATAAGGATATAATCTTTGAAGCGTGTAGAGTTAGAAGAATTTAAAGTGACAGGCCCCCCAACTTGGTTTATTATTTTAGGTTTTGATACGAGATGTTAGCCCCCAGGTGGAGGGAACCAAGAGAACTCTAGAGTGAGAGCTAGTATGTTCCCTTCCTAACCGGTCTTCAGAACTATTCAAACCTTAAATTAACCAATGTTCTTTATAGCATCTCTAGTAAGGGTAAAGAATAATATTGCTTCTATTTGGCACAACACAATTTTAATACTTCTATAACAGAATTCCTATACTTATTAGTGATTCATGATAAGGAGCAAGACATTTTGTATTCAGTGCTTTTCTTTTACATAAACTCAAGTTATCTTTAATAAGTTTTTATTTCATTTTCAAACATTAAAAATACCAAAAAGAGTTTAAATTTTATTCCTGTGATAAAAACTATAGTTTAAGTATTTGTCTTTTTAAAGTAGAAAGTTTGTTACTTTAATTATCGCATACTGTGAACAATCCCTGTGGATTCGATATTCGAGGCTTAATAAAAAAGTCCTATAATATTTTATAACGATACGTATACTTACGCAGAATCCCAATATATCTTAAGTTAAAAAGTTAAATTCTTTTTTCTCTAGAATCAAGTTTTTTGTACTATTGCAAAATAAGGAAAGATAATTGAAAAATATAATCAAATACATTGTTATACTGTTGCATGTAAACAATCGGGTTCAGCCACCGGGTTGCAAATTTAAATATTCAGCTGTCGTGTGCACTCTCTTCCCAACGAATCATCATGAATGTAAAACACATGTTGAAATCACACACTGCTAATATGTTCTACATAATAGCTCCACTCCTACCACTATAGCTATGTTCTACATAATAGCTCCACTCCTACCAATATAGACTATCTTTTCCTTATTCCCTACAAGCGCGTCAACATGCAAGCCATCAGTTTCTTTGATATAGTCCTTACTTAAAAAAAAAGACACAATTTAATTTATTTATAAATTTTATTTAATTTAATGAAGAATGAATACAGAGTGTGATCGATACCATGAAAAACGACATGCACCTCAAATTGCTAAGAATTTCCCGAGATATTTGAGCAAAAGGTGGGTCCAGAGGTTTAAAGATGTTTGTCGCCATTTTAACCAAAGAGTTAACTGCGATAGAGAAAGACTTGTTGATCATCTCTATAGATTGTTGGAAATGCTCAGAAGTTTCACGAATGGACTCATTGTGCTACATAATGAAGAGCGTGATAGCTAGGTTTTCTTAGGATGTAAATCACTTAAATCCATGCAAACCATATTTTGATTACAATTCATCTAATAAATCACAGAAAATAGCTATTGGCATCCGGAACATTATGCAAATCTGGCTTAAATGAGCTTCCATTTGTTCATTAACACATTGGTCACCCACAAATGACGATGAAACACAAGATATCTTATAAATGTTTCTCCATTAGTACTCATGAATCAGACAATCTGTGCTAGTAATGACTATCACTTGCTCAACTATCTAAGCAATCTCCTCCTCATTTGGTGGCTCCACTAGTATAAAAGAATAATGTTATGCTTATTTCAAAAGAAAATGTTATTATTAATGCAAGTAAATCCTTAAATTGCGTGCAATGAAAGTATTTTAATGACAAAAATCCACAAATATCAAATTTCAGAAATAGTATACACAAGTCATAGTTTACAATAGAAATGCAAAATTCTACAAATAGTTACTCTGCTATAATAGCAACAAGAAAAAAAAATGGCACCTATCTAGTCTGACTCTCTAAAACATAACAGAGGTAAGAATTCCTTCATTCATGGAGCAACGTGAAAAAAGCCTCTCAATTTTTTGATTCTCTAGAAGTTTTACGATAAATAAGTAGAGGGGCATGTCCTCAAAATTTCTAAAATTGAGTATAGTAGCTTGATTGCATGTGTCATTGTTGGGTATGCATAGAGAGCATTGCATACACTTGATATAATGTTGGTGCAATTTTTCATCAACTGTGTTATCTATTCGGATAAATGAGTTGCACCAAATTTACTTTTATATTTCCCTTTTTTTGTCAATGGTGTAGGTCATTTGGAGTGAATAGACTCCCCCTACTCTCTTTCTTCCAGTTGTTCCTCATAGATCTCATTGGAATGAGCACTTTCAGGCTCATCCAAATTAGGATTAGGCTCTTTTATTGTACAACACCAAGGAACATAGTATTTCCTTACATTCGGTAAAACCTACAATTGATAAATATTTTTTCTAAGATGTTGAATTTTAAATTAAGAAATATTGAATGTAAGTTGATCTACTTGCTAAAATCTTCTCTTACCACCACTTCTTAGGTGCATCAACTGTTTTTCTAATAGTGTCCCATCCTAAACTAGTGGCCCATCTTTTTAGCTCATTCCACAACTTCCAGTCATTCTTAATTTAATCTTATTTATTTTTCTGTTGAGTTTTGTTATACAATCTAATAGTTCTTTCTTAAAAGAGTTTGGTTATTTTTTTCTAACCTTCTTTATTGAAATGTGACTTTGGTTTATTGCCCTTTTCCACCTCTTTCAGGCATAAATCACATAAAATTTTCTTCATTTCTCCATCCCAAATAACATATATCCCACCTTCTTTTGGTTTACCCTACTAATATCTAAGTAAAAAAAAAATATCAAAATAATTTGGCATGTAAAACAACAATACATGAACCTAAAACATGAATATGACAAATAAAAAGTAATAGTATAGCTCATAATCAATTCATAGATATAAAAAATAACTCTATTGATGATCACCAGTTGTGTTATCCAAGCATAAGAAATAGGTGGTATCCGTGTAAAATTAACATGACCGTTATTTCTTTCCATATTCATAATTGATAATCGGTTGAACCTTTTGTTTTGTTTTTCCATCAATGCTCTACTAAACAATTTATAAGAAATGTGAAATGTGTCCTCCGAATGGCATTCCGAAAGCATCACCGTAAACGGAAACCAAGCAACCAACGGTTCCATAAAACACAAAAGTAATAAGATCATATAAATCTTAAGAAAAATTTCTGATAAGTTAACAACATCCACTCCACCTTAACATCACTCTCTTTAGATAGATATATGAGCACTGGTTTTCAGTTTGTCTAATAAATTTTGCTAGCTGAATTTCTTGTGTTTGCCTCCTCATAAGTGTAGAGTAACATTTTGAGGGGAGAATGTGGAGTACTGCTTGCTTCTTTTAGTTTTCTTCTGTTAAGACGTTTATAAATAAAATTGCATATGCTTTGCTAGACATTTTAAGTTTACATAATAGATAAGTTAGCAACATCCTTACCTGTACTGAGCAATCAGTAGAAGTAATGGAATTAAATATACATGAGCATTGCTTATCTATTTCTTTAAGATTTTTTTATGTACGTGTTATGCATATCCATGCATTAATGGGACCCATAAATTACATGCCAGATAAGATACCCATAACCAACTTATTGTCTCTATCACACTAGTCAAATCGGGTCCTTAAGGCAATAATCAGAGCTAAGTGAGATATCTTAAGCAAAGAAGACTCCATCTATAATCACTATTTTCCCAAATCAAATAAGCACTTGAACTTGTTCTCTTGCGACAAATAATATTTGTGGGAAAACAACCTCACCGATTTAAATTTGACAAGTGATGATCGATTGATGCTTTTGAAATTTATTTTCCATCAGTGCTCATATATATTTCATCAAAATGCTTCTACTGTTTGATCAAAATAGGTAATAATACTGTTAACTTATCTATCATGCAAACTTCAAATGTGCAACACAACATATATAATTTCTATTTATAAGAGTCAGCAGAAGAAAAAAGAAATAGTACTCGACATTCTCACTCAAAATGTTACAAATACTTAGGATTTTAAAATAATAAATCTTTAAAAAAAAGAAGAACAAAGCTCATATATATTTCATTTCGTAGTTTCTATTAGTTGATCAAGAATTGTATGGATGCTTCTAGCTTATTTATCATGCAAACTTACAACTTTGTATGAAAACTTATGCAATTTCATCTGTAAAATTATTGCATATACAAAAAAAATGATTTCTTGAAGAAACAAATGAACAAAGCTCAAATATATTTATATCCATATCTTCTAGAAGGTCATTAGGCTAGTTATAGATGTTGCTAAATTTTCAAATATGCAAGCTTCAAATTTGCAACAACGCATATGCAACCCCATTTATAAAACTATTTCATATATTAAAAAAGAAAAACAGTGCTCAACATTCTCCCCCTAAAATGTTAATCAACTCTGTATAAGAGGCAAGTGTAAGCAAATCGATCAACAAACAAGAGTGCAAACATAGATGGAATAAGCCCACAAAGAATTCTTAAAAAAACAGATATACAATGCTCAAATATTTTCCATTCCATAGCTTCTATTACTTGATCAGGCTTAGTATAGATGTTGTTAAATAATATATCCTGCAAACTTCAACTTTGCATCAAAACATATGCAATACGAAGAAAAAACAAATATGTGCTTAGAAATCTCCGCACAAAATGTTTATCCACACATACATGGAAAAAAACAAGTTATTCGACCATCAAACAACAGTGGATACATATGTAGATCAAGAATACAAAAATTTTCATAGAAAAAACAAGAAACAATGGTAGGTAGTGAATGAACCACAAAAAGAAAAAATGCATGAATGAGAAAACTTCACCGGAAGGATTTAGCAAATCGATGGCGCCAAATGGAGGGACTGTGACGATGGTATATGCGAGGAAAGGGAGTGGGATTACCAGAATTTCGAAGGGTCAGCGACGTAAAAAGCATCTCGCAACAGAGCTCCAGCCACGGAACGCCCTCTCCCCCTTCCGTTTCAACCTGATGCGACCCCCGACTAACGAAGTGCGCAAAATAAAAGAGTTTCCAAATGCGACTTCTCTAGTTCCGCAACGAAAATGCCCCAAAAACAAGGTCCCAAACAGGCCCTAAATCAAATTAAACTATCAAAAATCAGAAAAGATCATAGTCCAATGTCCCCTTTCTTTCTACACTACTTAAAATCCAAAGGCTCACTCCCCCTATCTATTTCTCAAGCAGTCGCAGGTCACTTTGAATATGGTTGAAAGCATTAAACTTTAGGCTTCCAACAAAATAGTCCAAATTTGATTTAGATTGTGGTGGCAAAGGGAATCATATTAAAAGCAGAAATTTCTACATCGCTCCTCAACAACAAGGTCATTTAACAATATGTAGATGTATAAATATTAAAGTTCAAGTAATAGATATACAATACTAAAAATTTTGTTTGAGATCTAGCTATGTAAATCCCCCAGGAATTTCCCCTAATTTTCTGTGGAAGTCTATTTCAAAATTTTCCCATCTCCCAAATAATTAAAAAATCTTATTGGATAAATTTTTATATTCCGTCAAAATCTTAAAGAGGTCTCTCAAATAAAATAAAAATAAAAAGTCTTTGAAAAATCCAAGCCCAGTTGACTGCTCCGGCGACTGACCACAGCCCAAGGAAAATGAAGCCTCCTTACGGTGCCTACTCCTCCCCGTAGAACTTCTCTTCTTCCCTTCTCCTCCTCTTATTCTCGNATTTCTCAAGCAGTCGCAGGTCACTTTGAATATGGTTGAAAGCATTAAACTTTAGGCTTCCAACAAAATAGTTCAAATTTGATTTAGATTGTGGTGGCAAAGGGAATTATGTTGAGAGCAGATATTTCTACATCGCACCTCAACAACAAGGTCATTTAACAATATGTAGATGTATAAATATTAAAGTTCAAGTAAGAGATATACAATACTAAAAATTTTGTTTTGAGATCTAGCTATGTAAATCCCCCAGGAATTTCCCCTAATTTTCTGTGGGAGTCTATTTCAAAATTTTGCCAACTCCCAAATTAAAAAAAAAAAACACTTATCGGAAAAATTTTTATATTCCGTCAAAATCTTAAAGAGGTCTCTCAAATAAAATAAAAATAAAAAGTCTTTGAAAAATCCAAACCCAGTTGACTGCTCCGGCGACTGACCACAGCCTAAGGAAAATGAAGCCTCCTTACGGTGCCTACTCTTCCCCGTAGAACTTCTCTTCTTCCCTTCTCCTCCTCTTATTCTCCCCNTATATATATATATATCTTATTGGATAAATTTTTATATTCCGTTAAAATCTTAAAGAGGTCTCTCAAATAAAATAAAAATAAAAAGTCTTTGAAAATTCCAAGCCCAGTTGACTGCTCCGGCGACTGACCACAGCCTAAGGAAAATGAAGCCTCCTTACGGTGCCCTCCTCCCCGTAGAACTTCTCTGCTTCCCTTCTCCTCCTCGTATTCTCCCCAAACCCTAACATTAATCACATCCTCCAATCTCTCCCTCTCTTCCCTCAATCATGGAACCTATTCTCCAAGCCCTAATCGCCGCCGCCGGTAGCTTCTCCGCCATCTCCCTTCTATTCCTTGTCGTCCTCTTCTTCTGTCGCAGCCGTCCACCTAAGCCTCCTCCCCCTTTCCTCTCCATCTCCTTTCCCACCCCTTCCTCCGCCCTTCCGCTCCCTACCCGCGAGCACAGCTTTTCCTTTGATCCCTCCCTCCCCTACATCTCCCTCTCCGATCTGGAAACCGCCACCAAAAACTTTTCCCCTGATCGCATCCTCGGCGACGGTGGATTTGGCTTTGTCTACAAGGCCATCTTCCCCTCCGGCGCCCCCGTCGCCGTCAAACGCCTTTCCCCTGACCTCGCTCCCTTCCAAGGCTTTCGAGAATTTCGCGCCGAGATGGACACCCTCGCCCGCATCCACCACCCCAATCTCGCCCGCCTTCTCGGATACTGCATCGCCGGCTCCAACCGCCTCCTCATCTACGAATTCCTCCCCGGAGGCAGCCTCGACCAACGTCTCCATGACCCTGACCCCGACTATTTTCCGCCGCTCACCTGGTCCGTTCGCCTCCGCATCCTCCGTGGCGTCGCCGCTGGCCTTGCCTTCCTCCACGAGGGATGCCGTCCCAGCATCATCCACCGCGACATCAAGGCCAGCAATGTCCTGCTCGACGGCGAGTCTGTTGCCCGGATCGCGGATTTTGGATTGGCGCGTTTGGTGGAATCGTCTAGATCGCACGTATCGACACAGGAGGCGGCCGGGACGGTGGGATACATGGCACCGGAGTATAGGGAGGGGGTTACGGCGGTGACGGCAAAGGGCGATATCTACAGCTTTGGGGTATTGGTGATGGAGGTGGTGACAGGAAGGAGGCCGAGCTGGCCAGTGAAGAGTGATGATGGTGGAGAGATAGGGCTGGTTAAGTGGACCAGGGCGAAGTTTGAAGAGGGGAGGGAGATGGAGATTTTGGATCCTTTGATGGGGAAGGAAGTGGTGGCGGAGACGGAGGTTAAGGGGCTGTTGGGAGTGGCTTACAGGTCTACCGAGGAGAGGCCGAGTAGTAGACCGCCCATTGGAGAGGTGATTAAGCTCTTAGATAGCTTTTGACGGACGCCATTACCGACTTCACCTGTTTCTTTATTTGTGCTATAGGTTGGATTGGAATGAATTTCCGAGATGATGGGTGGTGATTTGTGATTCGTCCCACAACTAGCTT
Source organism: Phalaenopsis hybrid cultivar (assembly GCA_002079205.1). NCBI lineage: Eukaryota > Viridiplantae > Streptophyta > Magnoliopsida > Asparagales > Orchidaceae > Phalaenopsis > Phalaenopsis hybrid cultivar. Next base: position 328,761 of record JXCR01012137.1, on the reverse strand, counting down.
AGCTTTTATTCCTCCGTTTACTAGTCATTAAGGGTACATTTTTTTCATATNCTACCGAGGAGAGGCCGAGTAGTAGACCGTCCATTGGAGAGGTGATTAAGCTTTTAGATAGCTTTTGACGGACGCCATTACCGACTTCACCTGTTTCTTTATTTGTCCTACAGGTTGGATTGAAATGAATTTCCGAGATGATGGGTGGTGATTCGTGATTTGTCCCCCAACCAGCTTAGCTTTTATTCCTCCGTTCACTAGTCATTAAGAGTACATTTTTTCATAGTTATACGTTAAAGTTGATATATTTGTGCCTTATTGGAAGGATTTGTTTTCCTGCCCAACTTAGTATAGGATTGTGTAAATTTGGGGGTAATCTGAAAATTAAATGTGGAGAAATATCTATATCTCATTTTTCATATAAATTATTTTTACAATCATAATATTTTTTAGTAAAACATTTTTTCATAAAATAAAAATGTGAAATTTATTATATTCTTCCTTAGTTATGTTTTTCTCTTTCCTATAGTTATTTCTCATGCTTCTTGGATTCAAATGTGTTCGTGAATAATTCTTGAATAGTATTTAATTCCTTTAATGTCGTGTAAACTTGGAACCAAGAAAAGGATAAAAGAAGTGAAGTTCTAGCAAAATAAATTCTATTGATTTTATTTATCACAACTCAATAATCATAATTTTGTAGATGTCCTAGTGTTCCATTTGATCTCTTATAGAAGACAATAAATAAACATATGATCGAGTTATTATTGTTATGTGGACATGGTAATCAAGACCAGGAATACTACATGTAGATAACGGCTCGGGTAAGTGTTTCAAAGACTATCAGTTTCGAATAGGTGAGGTTGCTTCGGGCACATGCAAGGTTGTTGATCTAAACTAGCAAGAACTCAAAATGTCTTCTATAATATTGGTTAAGTGACTTTTTGGTTCCAGCAAATGACTTTTTGGCTATGATTAATATGTTTGAGCTGGGGGAGCATCTCAGTTATGTCTGTTTACCTTGAAAAGATAGTATTTGTTTCAAGGTTTTGGGATGAGGCATTTTCAAGATAGCTTTAATCTTATCTGGCTCGATCTCGATTCCCCGATGACCAACAACGAATCCTAGAAATTTCTTGGAGGTAGCGCCCGAAGACACATTTTAAGGGATTCATCTTAAGATTATATTATCATAATCGTTCAAACACGATCCTCAAATCATACGAGTGGTCTATTCTTTTAATGACCAAGTTGTCCACGTAGCACTCCACTTGGTTGTGGATGAGGTCATCAAAGATCTTCGTCATAGCTCGTTGATATATTGCTCTGGTGTTCTTCAATCCAAACGACATTATTGTGTAGCAGAAGATCCCGATCGATGTTCTAAAAATTATAAGCACTGCTTCTTCTGAAGCCATCTTAATCTGATTATAACCTGGCGATCCATCCATGAAGGAGAAGATCTCGTTTGTCGATGCAATGTCCACCATTATTTCTAGTATTAGTAATGTGAACCCATCTTTCAGACATGCTTTATTTAAATCCCTGAAGTCGACACATACATGGATGTGTTCATTTTTTCTTCTTAACTGGCACAATTTTGGCTAACCACGTCAGGTATTATTCTTCCCGCACAAAGTTGGTGTCTATTAACTTCTTTTCCTCAGCAATGATTTGTTGCTCTATTTTGAGGCACATTCTTATAATAGCTTGTTTCACTGGGGTCATTTCCTTGTCCACCCTGAACTTGTGAACCGCAACTTCAGAGGATAATCTTGGCATCTCCTCATAGCTCCAAGCGAAGCAATATTTAAATTCTGACAATAATTTGGTCAACTCCGTAGATTCTTCTTTGCTGAGTAGAGAACTTATAAAGGTAGGTCGGGGCTGCTCTTCAGTCCTTAGATTGACTTCCTTCAATTCATCGACGATTGACTTAATTTCTTCTTCAAACTATGGTAGAGCATCATTTATCATAGAATCTTCAAAGTCATTATTCACATCAAGGCAATCATCTTCGAACTCGCTAGTAACAACCATGCAAAATTCTGAAACATCAATTGGTCCTATTGTACCAAATCCAAGACCTACTTTCTAGTTAGGAGTTCGACTCTTAACATTCCACAATTTCTCAAAGAGCTATAGTTTATCCTTTGGCATTTCTTTTGGCACACATCCCTTTTGAATGAGCTTTTGTACACAAGGAGAAAAGTAACCAAACGGCAATTCCATTAATTCATTATAATTCTCTTCCAAATTTACATGATTTTTAGAATTAGTAGGAGGAGAAGCATGGTAAAACCTAATCGGCTTAAAACCAACACCTCGGACTTACTTAACCTCTAAACTCTCAACCTTTTAATGGTGGATCGAAGTAAGGGTCATGGCATGCACGTAATGGTTGATCCGATCATACATTGACTTGTATTCACTTTTCTCCACGTCTTCCAAGGAATTTTTGAACTGCGGCTTCTTCTGTGTTATCATCATCATTTCTTCTTCTAACTCATCTTCATCAAAGCTTTCATCCACATCGATACAAATACTCAATTTTGTCTGTTCAACAAGTATGGCGACTCTTCCTTGTCCACGTCCCTGACCTCGATCTCGGATGCGTGGGCTAAAAGAATCTATACCAACTTGTTATGAAGAAGTGGTAGTAGATTGTTGAAGCAGAGTTGAATAATCCATTCTTTGTATTTGTCAGCATCTTCAATCTCATCTAGCACAGCTTCATGAGAAAAGACGATCTTCTTTTGAGGAACGTAGTAGGCGGCGTCTTCATGGATGTTTACTTCATGAACTGAAAATTTCTGTAAATCCTCTTTGATGCAATGTTCTTGTCCTTCTTTGAAATACTTGATACACTGGTGTAGTGACGACAGAACCATATTATGCTCGTGCAGCCATGATCAACCAAGCAAAGCATTGAAAGAGGTCTCTGCATCGATGATATGGAACTTTACGGTTGTTACTAGCTCTCCAACTTTCGTGTGGAGTGTAATCGATCCACGTGCTCTTTCTCCCTTATGATTAAATCCTCTTAACATCATCTGATCAGCTGTAAGCTCCTGAGCGTCAATATCGAAGTATGCTAATGTCTGTAGACTCATTAAGTTGAGTGATGCTCCCGGATCTACCAAAACTTTGAACAACACAAATCAATCGATGTTGACGAAGATGTAGAGCGGTTGGTTGTGATCGGAAGTTCCAAGCAACAAGTCTTCATCGGTGAAGGTTACCCCATGTTGTTCCTCTAATGAACAAACTTCATCCAAGGATGTGATGATCAATTGAGCTAAGCAAATTTTTGGATCATGTAAAGGTGTGACCAAAGATTCCCTCATCTCCTTTGGCGGGATCAGAGGATAGTAGATGCTTAGTTTGACCATCAATCTCCTAAGTTGAGCTAGTACATTATAATCCACTTTATACAAACCTCCAATCCTTACTTGATTATGTATCCCTTTCATTGACGGAGGAGAAGGTGGCTCTTCTCAAGTGACTATTTGTTTCTCTTTATCCATTGGAGTCATTCTTGTGGGTAATACCTTTCCAATCCTCAAATTTATTTATGTGATCCCTTCTTCTTCTTCCGATATTGTAGGCAAATTTTGTAGTGCTTCTTCTGTATCGGAGAAATCTAAGTTGATGGTGAGTGATGCTCCTTGATACTCGAGGACGACTCCTCACACCCAGAACTGTAGTAACTGGTGTCGTCGATATTTTGTTCAATTTTATTAACGTGTTCATCAGATTTAAGTATGATTTGAGGATCATTTTGAGAATCTAGATCAAAGTTAGATTGGTCATGGTCACTTACGTCATCACTAGAGACAGTTAAAACGTAGCCAAAATTGTAATCATTATATTCAAAAGTCCCCGGAGAGGCAAAAAGATAGTCATACATGGTCAGGGGTTTGAGGAATTTCTCTCTCAAATTCGAGACAACCAATCTAAAAGAGAAAACCCCTATCCTACTGATGCGGGTGGATTTAGTGTTAATTTTGTAAATATTATTCAATATTACAAAATACCCACGACAGATACAATAACAAATATGCAAATTAATCTANAAAATACCCACGACAGATACAATAGCAAATATGCAAATTAATCTCAACAAAAATAACTTTAGTGAAAATAGTTTTATCTTTTAAAAATCATTAAAATGTCAAATCCTCTTTAAAAATAATGAATGTATACGTATCGCTCAAGTAATAAAGGGCTCTAATAGAGTCTTAGATATCGATCACACACAAAAGTTGGAAATGCTTCTAAGTAAATTCTTAAGATTATAATGTATACTACAATTTTTAAAACTACAAAAAGTAAAGTGTGAAATTTGAATATTAAATACTAGAGTGAATGCTAATTAAAATGCAGTTGAAAAATAAAATTAACTAAACTAATTTCTAAACTTTCAAAATCAACTAAAATTAATTAAATAAAAGCAACGTTAGAGTTATTGTTATTCCAACTAAAATTTGGATGATTCTTCTAACTAGGATTATAATAATTGGCATAAGTATTATTAGAACAATTATTTATTGCATTTAAAGCCCATAAAAAGATTGAGATTCTATCATTTGTCCTAATGAGTTTTCCTCAATCACAGGTGATATCTGACAATAATTCATTCCATATTGATTTATCTTCTTCGATATAACACCTATTTGTGTAGCAAACATAGATATTGCATCATAATCATGAATATTGGCTACTCTTTTTGGATTTACCCTTTCAGAGGGCCATTGTAAATTATTAGTAACCATCTCTTCAATTAAAGAATATGCTTCATCGAATATTTTGACATTAATGATCCACTAGCAGCAGCGTCAATTATTGATCTAAGAGATCCAATCAATCCACTATAAAAATTTTGAATTATTAACCAATCTGACAACACATGGTGTGGACACTTTTTAAGGAGATCTTTAAATCTTTCCCAGGCTTCATAAATTGATTCCCCTTCAAACTGACAAAAAGATATAATATCATTTCTAAGCTTAGCAGTTTTTGAAGGTGGGAAATATTTAGATAAATTTTTTTTGATAAATCTCCCCAAGTTCTAATAGATTCAGGTGCTAATGAGTTTAATCACATCTTAGCTTTATCCCTTAATGAAAAAGGTAAGAAAATCTAAGTCTGACTGCATCATTCGACACTCCATCATATTTAAAAGCAGCACACAATTCTAGAAAACTAGCAGAGTGTAAATTAGGATCTTTAGTTGGTGTTCCCCAAACTGATTGTTTTGTGCCTTTTGGATAATAGCAAGTTTAAGCTCAAATGAATTGACAGCTATAACAAGGTTTTGTATACTTAAATGAATTTCATCTACTGTAGGATTAGCATAATCTCTTGAAGATCTCTGATGATGTTCATTTCCATTTCCAATATTACTTAAATTGAAAGCCATTTTGCTAATATGGTCTATCTCTTTTTGTTGTTTTCGAATTTTTCTAATAATTCTTACTAACTCAGAATCGTAAGGTACTATATACTCATATCGTACACTACACATAAACAATCACAACAAGTAATTTAAAATAAGCAAACACACATAAATTAGAAAATATTCAAACTAAACTACAAACACTTCTTTTTTAGTTTAAAAATAAAAATAATATAATTTATAAAATAACTTACTAATACTTTTTGTTACTTCCCCAGCAATGACGCCAAAAACTTTGATGCGGGTGGATTTAGTTTGTTAATTTTGCAAATATTTTTAATATTACGAAATACACACAACAGATACAATAACAAATACGCAAATTAATCCCAATAAAAATAACTTCAGTGAAAATAGTTTTATCTTTTAAAAATCTATAAACTGCCAAATCTCATTTAAAAATAACGCAAGTATATGTATCACTCAAGTAATAAAGAACTCTAATGGAGTTCCAGATATCGATCCCATAGGGAAGATGGAAATGCTTATAGGTAAATTCTGAAGATTATAATGTATACTACAATTTTTAAAACTACAAAAGGTAAAGTGTGAAATTTGAATATTAAATACTAGAGTGAATGTTAATTAAAATGTTGTTGAAAGACAAAATTGACTAAACTAAATTCTTAACTTTCAAAAGTAAACTTACGAAAACTAAACAAAGTTTTTATGACGGAAAGTTCAAATTTAAGAAAACATCCTTTCCCTTTATAATGAGTATATGACTTGTGAAGAAATTAAATTCATTTGAAGAAATATATATAAATTATTTTATGCCAAATAGGAGCAATCATATTCTTTACCCTCTTCCGAGTGCTATAAAGAACATTGACCAATCTAGAGTTTGTTTCCTAATTTTGTGGTTAAGCTGGGAGGATACCGGCTGCCACTCCAGAGCTGCCACTATTTCCTCATCTAAGGGCTAACAATCTCGCATTAGTTTCCAATCAACTTGACCAAATTGGGGATTTTAATCTGTCACCTTAAAATCTCCAATTCTGCATCCAACAAAGTATATTTCCCTACTTATTTGCACCCAATCTCATTGATGACATACTCTTCTATGAAATCAAATGTGATTCTCCCTAAGTTGTAGAAATCATATCTCATTTAAGAACATATATCTTTAAACAAGTTTTGACCTCACTTTTGGGTGAGGGTTTTGGGACTTTCCTTTAGTGACTTGGATCTAGCCTTAGGACATTCCTGATGACTATCTTAGCATCTTAGAAATGAAACCCACCTTCTCCTTAGACATTTCAACTAAATTTTTGTTATCTATGTTAGTTCTATATGTGATCAATAATTTTTAATATAAAGATTAGAGATTACATAAGGAAACCCTGATGAGAATTCCTATAGGACCTTTGGATCATAGGAAAGCCTCCATTTTGGAATCCAATACATTGCATCATCATTCATAATCCCATGATCATCATAAACATTACATTTTCATATCACAATGTTGCAGTCATTACACCCATGGGGCTGACAAAAATTATTTGAGTCCAGTTTACCCTAAAATATCCCACTTGAATATTCTAATTCTTCAAAATCCCCCAAAAGTGCAATTGAATCACACAACTCACTTCAAACTATTTGATATTATCATTTAGACCATTTGAAACCCAAAAATTGCAAAAATACCCAATTTTCCTAAAATGCCCCTGAACCCTCAAAATATCAGATTTTCCAAAATCTCTTAGAGTCACTTTTAAGTCTTAAAAATCACACCAAATCATTCCTTATGTCTTCCTGAGAATTTTGGTTGTAATATTGTAATACTTCCGGATAAACTTTTGACACTTCGACACCAAAAGAATGAATACTAAAAAAATGCTTCGGGGATTATAAAACCTTCCACATTGATCGAAAATAACCCCGAACACTGTTGTTTGACTCCAAATTTCTTTCTAAACCACCTCGAGCCTTTGGATCAACCTTTTGACCACTTTGACCAAAGCTGGCCAAAATTACCAAAATGCCACTCATGAACAAAAAAAATTCCAAAATCCTCCAAAATCATCTCAGACACCCCTAAAATCAATTCTTGACCATCCATTTGGTCCAATTTGACCAAATTCACTCACTTTTTGACAAAAATCGTCAAATTAAACTTCATGACTAATCGATACCTCAATTTCAAATTCAACATGTCTAGATCTAATTTTAAATGAATCCAAATCAATTTAAATGGTCCATGATCAATTTCTAAAATGGTCAATTGCGAACCAAAAATTTGACGAAAATTAAAATAGACGCATTTTTTGACTCGATCACAGAAAAATGGTTCGAACGACCCCGGATGACGAAATAGACCGCGCGAGCATGTTCGAAACATTGATTTCACCTAGGGAGGATGTTCATTTCATCGCGATAACGCGTTCTGCGAAAAATGTGCGGACATATTTAAATAANGGGATACATGGCACCGGAGTATAGGGAGGGGGTTACGGCGGTGACGGCAAAGGGCGATATCTACAGCTTTGGAGTATTGGTGATGGAGTTGGTGACGGGAAGGAGGCCGAGCTGGCCAGTGAAGACGGATGATGGTGGAGAGATAGGGCTGGTTAAGTGGACCAGGGCGAAGTTTGAAGAGGGGAGGGAGATGGAGATTTTGGATCCTTTGATGGGGAAGGAAGTGGTGACAGAGACGGAGGTGAAGGGGCTCTTGGGAGTGGCTTACAGGTCTACCGAGGAGAGGCCGAGTAGTAGACCGTCCATTGGAGAGGTGATTAAGCTTTTAGATAGCTTTTGACGGAGGCCATTACCTACTTCACCTGTTTCTTTATTTGCGCCACAGGTTGGATCGGAATGAATTTCCGAGATGATGGGTGGTGATTCGTGATTTGTCCCACAACCAGCTTAGCTTTTATTCCTCCGTTTACTAGTCATTAAGGGTACATTTTTTTCATAGTTATACGTTAAAGTTGATATATTTGTGCCTTATTGGAAGGATTTGTTTTCCTGCCCAACTTAGTATGGGGTTGTGTAAATTTGGAGGTAATCTGTAAATTAAATGTGGAGAAATATCTATATCTCATTTTTCATATAAATTATTTTTACAATCATAATATTTTTTAGTAAAACATTTTTTCATAAAATAAAAATGTGAAATTTATTATATTCTTCCTTAGTTATGTTTTTCTCTTTCCTATAATTATTTCTCATGCTTCTTAGATTCAAATGTGTTCGTGGATGATTCTTGAATAGTATTTAATTATTTAAGTGTTGTGTAAACTTGGAACCGAGAAAAGGATAAAAAACAGAGAAGTTCTAGCAAAATAAATTCTATTGATTTTATTTATTACAACTCAATAATCATAATTTTGTAGATGTCCTATGATCGAGTTATTATAGCTATGTGGATATGGTAATCAAGACCAGGAAGAGTACATGTAGATAACGGCTTCGGTGAGTGTTTCAAAGACTATCAGTTTCAAATAGGTGAGGTTGCTTAGGGCACAGGCAAGGTTGTTGATCTAAACTAGCAAGGACTCAAAATGTCATCTATGATGTTGGTTACGTGACTTTTTGGTTCCAGCAAATGACTTATTGGCTATGATTAATATGTTTCAGCTGGGGGAGCATCTCAGCTATGTCTGTTTACCTTGAAAAGAAAGTAGTTGTTTCAAGGTTTTGGGATGATGCATTTCCAAGATTGTTTTAATCTTATCTGGCTCGATCTCGATTCCCCGATGACCAACAATGAATCCTAGAAATTTCTTGGAGGTAGCGCCCGAAGACACATTTTAAGGTATTCATCTTAAGATTATATTATTGTAATCGTTCAAACACGATCCTCAAATCATACGAGTGGTCTATTCTTTTAATGACCAAGTCGTCCACGTAGCACTTCACTTGATTGTGAATGAGGTCATCAAAGATCATCGTCATAGCTCGTTGATATGTTGCTCTGGTGTTCTTCAATCTAAACGACATTATTGTGTAGTAGAAGATCCCAATCGATGTTCTGAAAATTGTAAGCGCTGCATCTTCTGAAGCCATCTTAATCTGATTATAACCTGGCGATCCATACATGAAGGAGAAGATCTCGTGTGTCGATGCAATGTCCACCATTATTCTTTCGGATATGCTTTATTTAAATCCCTAAAGTCGACACATACACCGATGTGTTCATTCTTCTTCTTAACTGACACAATGTTGGCTAACCACGTCAGGTATTATTCTTCCCGCACAAAGTTGGCGTCTGATAACTTCCTTATCTCAGCAATGACTTGTTGCTCTATTTCGATGCACGTTCTTCTAGTAGCTTGTTTCACTGGGGTCATATCCTTGTCCACCCCGAGCTTGTGAACCGCAACTTCTGAGGATAATCCTGGGAACTCGTCATAGTTCCAAGCGAAGCAATATTTAAATTCTGACAATAATTTGGTCAACTATGTAGATTCTTCTTTGCTGAATAAAGAACTTATAAAGGTAGGTATGGGCTGCTCCTCAGTCCCGAGATTGACTTCCTTCAATTCATCGACAATTGACTTAATTTCTTCTTCAAACTACGACATAACATCATTTACCAGAGAATCTTCAAATTCATTATTCACATCAAGGCAATCATCTTCGAACTCGCTAGTAACAACCATGCAAAATTTTGAATCATCAATTGGTCCTATTGTACCAAATCCAAGACCTTCTTTCTAGTTAGGAGTTCGACTCTTAACATTCCACAATTTCTCAAAGAGCTATAGTTTATTCTTTGGCGTTTCTTTTGGCACACATCCCTATTGAATTAGCTTTCGTACACAAGGAGAAAAGTAACCAAACGACAATTCCATTAATTCATTATAATTCTCTTCCAAATTTACATGATTTTTGGAATTCGTAGGAGGAGAAGCATGGTAAAACCTAATCGGCTTAAAACCAACACCCCGGACTTCCTTGACCTCTAAAATCTCAACATTTTGAGGGTGGATCGGAGTAAGGGCCATGGCATGCACGTAGTGGTTGATCCGATCATACATTGACTTGTATTCACTTTTCTCCACGTCTTCCAAGGAAATTTTGAACTGCGGCTTCTTCGTGTTTTCATTATCATTTCTTCCTCTAACTCATCTTCATCAAAGCTTTCATCCCTGTTGATACATATAGTCAGTTTTGTCCGTTCAACAATTATGGTGACTTATCCTTGTCCACGTCCCTGGCCTCGATCTCGGATGCGTGGGCTAAAAGAACCTCTACCAACTTGTTGTGAAGAAGTGGTAGTACATTATTGAAGCAGAGTTGAATGATCCCTTCTTTGTATTTGTCAACATCTTCAATCTCATCTAGCACATGTTCATGGGAAAAGACGATCTTCTTTTGAGGAGCGTAGTAGGCGGCGTCTTCATGGATGTCTTCTTCATGAACTGAAAATAGCTGTAAATCCCCTTTGATGCAATGTTCTTGTCTTTCTTTGAAATACTTGATACAATGGTGTAGTGACAACGAAACCATATTATGCTCGTGCAGCCACGATCGACCAAACAAAGCATTGAAAGAGGACTCTGCGTCGATGATATGAAACTTTACGGTTGTTACTAGCTCTCCAACTTTCGTGAGGAGTGTAATTGGTTCAAGTGCTCTTTCTCCCTTGTGATTAAATCCTTTTAACATCATCTTATCAGCTATAAGCTCTTGAGCATCAATATCCAAGTATGCTAACTTCTGTAGACTCATTAAGTTGAGTGATGCTCCCGGATCTACCAAAACTCTAAACAACACAAATCTATCGATATTGACGGAGATGTAGAGCAGTTGGTTGTGATCAGAAGTTCCAAGCAACAAGTCTTCATCGGTGAAGGTTACCCCAAGTTGTTCCTCTAATGAACAAACTTCATCCAAGGATGTGATGACCAATTGAGCTAAGCAAATTGATGGATCATGTAAAGTTGTGACCAGAGATTCCCTCATCTCCTTTGGCGGGATCAGAGGATAGTAGATGCTTAGTTTGACCAGAAATATCCTAAGTTGAGCTAGTACATTATAATCCACTTTATACAAACCCCCAATCTTTACTTGATTATGTATCTCTTCTACTGGCAGAGGAGAAGGTGATTCTTCTCAAGTGACTATTTGTTTCTCTTTATCCATTGAAGCCGTTCTTGGGGGTAATACCTTTCCGCTCCTCAAATTTATTTCTCTGATCTCTTCTTCTTGCAATATTGTGGGCAAATTTTCTAGTGCTTCTTCTGTATCGGAGAAATCTAAGTTAATGGTGAGCGATGCTCCTTGACACTCGAGGACTGGCTCCTCACTCTCAGAACTGTAGTAACTGGTGTCGCCGATATCTTTTTCATTTTCATTAGCATGTTCATCAGACTTAAGTATGATTTGAGGATCATTTCGAGAATCTAGATCAAAGTTAGATTGGTCATGGTCACTTGCATCATCACTAGAGACAGTTAAAACGTAGCTAAAATCATAATCATTATATTCAAAAGACCCCGGAGGGATAAAAAGATAGTCATACATAGTTAGGGGTTTGAGGAATTTCTCCACCGAATCCGAGACAACCAATCTAACATAGGAAACCCCTATCCTACTGATGCGGGTGAATTTAGTGTTAATTTTTCAAATATTTTTCAATATTATAAAATACCCACGACAGATATAATAGAAAATGTGCAAATTAATCCCAACAAAAATAACTTCAGTGAAAATAATTTTATCTTTTAAAAATCATTAAACTGCCAAATCTCTTTTAAAAATAATGAATGTATACGTATCACTCAAGTAGTAAAGGGCTCTAATGGAGTCCTAGATATCGATCCCACAGAGAAGTTGGAAATGCTTATAAATAAATTATTAAGATTATAATGTATACTATAATTTTTAAAACTACAAAAAGTAAACTGTGAAATCTGAACATTAAGTACTAGAGTGAATGCTAATTAAAATGTAGTTGAAAAACAAAATTAACTAAACTAAATTCTAAACTTTCAAAAGCAACTAAAATTAACTAATTCAAAGCAACATTAGAGTTATTGTTACTCCAACTAAAATTTGGATGATTCTTCTAACTAGGATTATAATAATTGGCATAAGTATTATTAGAACAATTATTTATTGCATTTAAAGTCTCGTAAGAAGATTGAGATTCTATCATTATCCTAATGAGTTTTCCTCAATCACAGGTGATATCTGACAATTATTCATTCCATATTTATCTATCTTCTTCGATATAACATCTATTTGTGTAGCAAACATATATATTGCATCAGAATCATGAATATTGGCTACTCTTTTTGGATTTACCCTTTTAGAGGGTCATTGAAAATTATTAGTAACAATCTCTTCAATTAAAGAATATGCTTCATCAAATGATTTTGACAATAATGATCCACTAGCAGCAGTGTCAATTATCGATCTAAGAGATCCAACCAATCTATTATAAAAAGTTGGAATTATTAACCAATCTGGCAACGCATGGTGTGGACACTTTCTAAGGAGATCTTTAAATCTTTCTCAGGCTTCGTAAATTGATTTCCCTTCAAACTGACAAAAAGATATAATATCATATCTAAGCTTAACATTTTTTTAAGGTGGGAAATATTTAGATAAATTTTTTTTTGATAAATCTCCCCAAATTCTAATAGATTCAGGTGCTAATGAGTTTTAACCATATCTTAGCTTTATCCCTTAATGAAAAAGGAAAAAAATCCAAGTCTAGCGGCATTATTCGACACTCCATCATATTTAAAAACATCACACAATTCTAGAAAACTGGCAAGGTGTAAATTAGGATCTTCAGTTGGTGTTCCCCAAACTGATTATTTTTTACCATTTGGATAATAGCAGGTTTAAGCTAAAATGAATTGACAGCTATAGCAGGGTTTTGTATACTTAAATGAATTTTATCTGTTGTAGGATTAACATAATCTCTTGAAGGTCTGTTGTAGGATTAACATAATCTCTTGAAGGTCTCTGATGATGTTCACCTTCATTTCCAATGTTACTTAAATTGTAAGCCATTTTGCTAATATGGTCTATCTCTTTTTGTTATTTTCAAATTTTTCTAATAATTCTTTCTAACTCAGAATCATAAGGTACTATATACTCAGATCGTACACTACACATAAACAATCACAACAAGTAATTTAAAATAAGCAAACACACATAAATAAAAAAATATTCAAACTAAACTACAAACATTTTTTTTTAGTTTAAAAATAAAAATACTATAATTTATAAAATAACTTACTAATACTTTCCGTTACTTCCCCGACAATGGTGCCAAAAACTTTGATACGGGTGGATTTAGTTTGTTAATTTTGCAAATATTTTTAATATTACAAAATACACACAACAGATACAATAGCAAATATGCAAATTAATCCCAACAAAAAATAACGTCAGTGAAAATAGTTTTATCTTTTAAAAATCTTTAAACTGCCAAATCCCCTTTAAAAGTATATGTATCGCTCAAGTAATAAAGGACTCTAATGGAGTTCCAGATATCGATCTCATAGGGAAGATGGAAATGTCTATAGGTAAATTCTGAAGATTATAATGTATGCTACAATTTTTAAAACTACAAAAGGTAAAGTATGAAATTTGAATATTAAATCCTAGACTGAATGTTAAATAAAATACAGTTGAAAGACAAAATTGATTAAACTAAATTCTAAACTTTCAAAAGTAAACTTACAAAAAATAAATAAAGTTTTTGTGATGGAAAGTTCAAATTTAAGAAAACATCCTTCCCCTTTACAATGAGTATATGGCTTGTGAAGAAATTTAATTCATTTGAAAAAATATATATATAAACTATTTTGTGCGAAATATGAACAATCCTATTCTTTACCCTCTTCCAAGTGTTATAAAGAACATTGACTAATCTAGAGTTTGGTCCCTAATTTCGTAGTTAGGCTGGGAGGATACCGACTGCCACTCCAGAACTTTAACTACTCCCTCACCTGAGGGCTAACAATCTAACATTAGTTTCCAATCAACTGGACCAAAATGTGGATTTTAATCTGTCACCTTAAAATCTTCAATTCTGCATCCAACAAAGTATATTTCCCTACTTATTTGCACCCAATCCCATTGATGACATACTCTCTCATGAAATCAAATGTGATTCTCCCTAAGTTGTAGAAATCATATCTCATTTATGAACATATGTCTTTCAACAAGTTTTAACATTTCAATTGGTTAGATTGAAAAGTAAATGAAGATCAGAGTTCAAATCATCACAAATTATTGACATTTAAAACCATATAAAACAAAAAAAATTCTTCACAAAACCTTATCTCAAAGTAGGGAGAATGATAAAGAAGACTGCTTAGAATTCATGAAAAGGATACGACAAAACACGGATTTCATATATAAATGAAAGTTTATAAAACAAAGAAATAAAAGAACACAACTTATCTCACAATCCTTCCCAAGAAAATTTCTAGAAGTTCTCTTCAGGTACTTTCCCTCTTTACAAGCACTCTCAATTCTCTCTTAGAAGTGAAATGAAGAAGAAATCTCTCGCCTTCCCTCTCCTCTTACAATCCTTGAAGAAAATCTCTAAGCCCTTAACTTGTCTCTCTCTTTTTATCTCTTCTTTTTGTCCCCATTCACAGGCCACACCCACACTCTAGAAGTCCTCTTCTTTTATTAGAGGCTACCTCCCTACAAAAAGAATTTTAAATTCCTTCCAAAAGTCAACTCTTTTGAATTCTAAGGACATGTCCATTGATCCAGGAGACATATCCCTTCATATAAGAACCTTCTAAAGTGTCTAGATACGTTGAATCACTCCAAGGGGTATTTAAAACAAGTGGCCCTTTTGAAATTCGTGCAAAATTCATCTCGAACTGCCTTAATCTGCAAAAATTCGTCTCTAGCGCATCTTGCACCAAATCTGGCGCATTTTTCGTCAGCTCTCTGTCAAATGACGCATCTGGCACCAATCTAGCTCATCTTACGCCAGCTCTGAAGACTGCATTGTTCTGGGTTTTGGCGCATCTAGTGCAAATTCTCTGTATGTTGGCGCATCTTGTGCCAATATGGCGCATCTTCGCTTCAGAATCCTAAAATTTGTTGTTTTGGCTCTAAATTTTTTTCTTTTTGCCACTTTTGCTCCAAATACCTAAAATTGATATACCTGCAACAAAAAATAAAAATATCACTCTTTAAAGTGCAATATCACCAAAAATAAACATAAAATGAATACTTAAAACTACACAGTTTTTTGGTGTATCACCTACCCGTCGAGTTATCGGCCTTTATGATCATGTCCTTCTTCTTTGGTTACGGCGCATTCTTCGGTGAAATCTCCAACTTGGGCCTGACAAGCTGTAGACCCTGAGCGACGTCTTGTGCTAAAGCAGCCTGAATTTGATCGAGTATCTTCTTGGATGATTTGCTTCAAATTGTGCTCCATCCATTTTCATATGAATAGGATTCTATCGGAGTAATTGACTTGACCGAAATCATATTTACAGAACCTCTTTCAGGTTCTTTTAAATATTCATTCAGGATTATTATATTTTCTTCTTTGAGATTCCTCTCGAGCCAATCCTTGAAACTGAAACAACCCTCAATGGTATTCCTTAAAATTTTGTAATATGGGCAAAAATTGGGATTATCCTTCTTATTAGCCTCTGATACACCTAAAATATATAGTGTCTTATACCCATTTTTATGCATATTTTTGAGTTATTGTACTTTAATGAAAGGGATTTGTTTTTTTTTCTTTCAAGTATAATCAAATGGATAAAAAATGCTAAAATGAGTGAAAAATGGTCAAATTTGGAGCAAAAGTGAAGAAAGGTGCAAATATGAACTAGGGCACCTAAGAGCCCAAATTTGACACCCAAACACCAGAGGAGTAGCGCCTACCTGATACACCAAAATAATATACTATTTTAAATACTTATTTTATGATTATTTTTGGTGATATTTCACTTTAAAGAAGGATAATTTTGTGTTTTTGTTACAAGTATATCATTTTTAGACATTTGGAGTAAAAATGGCAAAAAGGACAAATTTTAGAGCCAAAATAATGAATTTTGGGATTCTGGCACATGATGCGCCAAAATCCAGAGACTGGTGCACGATGCGCCAGATTGGTACATGATGCGCTAGGGACGAATTTTTCAAATTAAGACGATTCGAGGCAAATTTTTGCGCAAATTTCAAATGGACACTTGTTCAACACACCTGTTGGAGTAATTCAATGCATCTAGACACTTTGGAAGGTTCTTTTATGAAGGGATATGTCTCTTGGATCAAATGACACCTCTTTTGAATTCAAAAGAGTTCACTTTTGGAGGGAATTTTGAATTCTTTTCCAAATGAGGTAGCCCAAAATAAAAGAAGGAGACTTCTCATTTGTCAAGTGTGTGGCATGAGGGAGAGAGAAAGTTGGTGTGAATTAGAGATATATAGAGAAAAGGAGATTTTCTTCTAGGGTTGTAAGAGGAGAGGGAAACTGAGAGATTTCTTCTTCATTACACTTCTAAGAGAGAATTGGGAGTGATTGTAAAGAGAGAAAGGCTTGGAGAGAACTTCTAGAGATTTGCTTGGGAAGGATTGTGAGATAAGTTTTATTTTTATTTTTTTGTTTCGTAAATTTCTTTTTATATATGAAATCCATGTTTTGTCTTATCCTTCTCATGAATTCTGAATAGTATTCTTTATCCTTCTCCCTACTTTGAGATATGGTTTTATGACAAATAGATTTTATTTTCTACGGTTTTAAATATTAATAATTTGTGATGATTTCAACTCTGATCTTCATTTACTTTTTGATCTGGCCAATTAAAATGTTAAAACATGTTGAAATACATATGTTCTTAAATGAGATATGATTTCTACAACTTAGGAAGAATCACATTTGATTTTACGGGAGAGTATGTCATCAATGAGATTGGGTGCAAATAAGTAGGAAAATATATTTTGTTGGATGTAGAATTGAAGATTTTAAGGTGACAGATTAAAATCCCCAATTTGGTCCAGTTGATTGGAAACTAATGCGGGATTGTTAGCCCTCATGTGAGGGAGTAGTGGGAGCTCTGTAGTGGCAGTCAGTATCCTCCCAGCCTAACCACGGAATTTGGGACCAAACTCTGGATTAGTCAACGTTCTTTATAGCACTCAGAAGATGGTAAAGAATATGATTGCTCATATTTGGCGCAAAACAGTTTTTATATATTTTTTCAATTGATTTTAATTTCTTCACAATCCATATACTCATTGTATAAGGGAATGATGCTTTATAAAATTTAAACTTTTCGTCACAACAAAAACTTTATTTAATTTTTGTTATTTTACTTTTGAATGTTAACTATTAAGTTTATTTTAAGTTCTATAGTCTTACATTTGCATTTTAATTAACATTCACTTGAGTAGTTAATTTTCAAACTTCACATTTTACTTTACTTTTATTTTTGTATTTTTAGATTATAAAATAATTTTCATAATTTAGTTTTAGGATTTTCCAACTTCCTTGTGGGATTAATATCTAGGACTCCATTAGAGCCCATTATTACTTGAGCGATACATATACTTGCATTTATTTTTTAGGAAATTTGGCAGTTTAAAANTTTAAATAAGGAAATATTATTTTCACACATCGGTAATGTGTCCATGTCCCTCTTGGACCAAATTACTCTTCTCTCATTGATATACTTTACCCATTTTTGTCTTGGGAGAGTACGGTCAACTCCTTGGACTTCAGAACTGTCTGTTCAATCACCTTCAAACAAAGGGGTTTCAGGAGGCCATTAAGGACTCTTTTAATCTTCACATGGGGTCAGACCCCCAATAGGTGTGTTGGTGGACTAGTTCCACCTGGGCGTTGTGTGTTGCTAAATGGGTCCCACACTAGGTCCTAAAAACTTCACATCTCCCTTTCAAGTTTGATTTGCTATTCTACAAATTAAATCAAATAGTGTTGTGCTGCACACGCTTAAAAATTTTCTTATAATAATTAAATTTTTTTTCTACTTTCAAATTACCTTTTTGCTAAAAGTTTTAAAATTTCCAAAACTAAGACTTAGTTGATCTACATATCAACCTTTGTTAATTTTCAGTGCTTGCACTAAGATTACAAGGTTTTGGCCATATAACAAACCCCAGAGCAAAGCTGCTACGATGGCCTACCCTACGTTGACTTTTTCTTGCAACTTGTCGACAAGCCATGAAGCCCGCAATGTTGCTTCTACCATTAAGTTCGGAGCATGATTTGAAGACCTCAAGGTTATCCTTGGGAAGGTGTCGTTTGTCATCATGAAAGTTACCGCTCTAGAAGTTTAGAAGTCGTCTGCTGAGTTCAACCTGAACTGTCTTCAGGACTTCCCTTCTTATAAGATGGCCAAGACTACTGTTGCCACTATGACAACTACCAAGCCTGATGTTCCCATTGCTGCTAAAAGGAAAGAAGTAATGATTATTAATGATCCGACTAAGGATTAATTGTCCCACCATCAGTGTTTGAAATTGGGTCAAGTTCAAAGGCTGCACCACTAACCCAAACTCAAAGGAGAAATGACAACAGGAGAGGTTGGAGGGCCACTAAAGCCCAGGCTCCTGAGGAGATACCCATTAAGGAAGATCCCCACCAGGATGAGTCGGAATTACTGGAAACCTATTCGCTTGTGCAGGGAAGTAGATTTCATCCTTTAATGGATACCAATGGATACGAGAGTATCCGGAAAAATGACGCTGCATTACCATCGCTTCATGGACAAGGTGAGGAGAGGAAGAAGCCTACTCCTATCACCCGAGTCAATTCAGATTTCAGAGGCTAGTTGCCAAAGAGGGCTGTTCATTCATTAAATTACTTAAACGAGTAGGGCATGCAATATCCCCTCAAATGAAGAAAGAGATTTCAAAATACATCAGATCCGCTAAACGATCTCAAAAGTCAACTGAAAATTTTCCTAATCGCATCCCCATCTGGTTTCTCTTAGGAAGCAGAGTTGATACCTCCATAGTTACCACCAATTCTACCGCTACCAGGAATACAGGTCGTCGACCGATTAAGTCAAGACTGGGTCCAAGAATCCTACCGATCACCCACTTCAAAGACATTCTTAAAGTTTCAAAGGAAAAGATGAGAAAATTGCCCGGTACTGTATTTTATCTGCACCATGGGGAGCATACTTCTCTTTGACATACTGATGTTTCTGATGAGACACTTCATCTCAAGACATCACCGTCAAAAAAGAAGGTGTGGATACCCGAGGTAGTTGTACCGATACAGTCTAGTGAGCTCGCAGGGAAAGATCATGGAATGAAGCCAGGGTTCGAAGTATTTTACATTGTCGCAGCAATTGCCAGCAAGATGGAAGAACAAGAGGAGGAGGTCCACCAGGGTCCTCTAGATCTTAAAGCAATTCAAGAATCAATAATTGAAGAAAAGTTTGAAAAGCTCCGAGTCGCGATTTCCAAGTTGGCTCGGGAACATGGAGTCTCCATTGATGATGATGAAGACTTTGACTATAATGATTACCTCAAAGAGGATTTCATGGATGTCCATGTTATCAAAACCAGAACCATTACATCTGCGTGTGAGGCTCAACCTCTCGTCGAAGAGAACACCGTAGATGAGGTGTGTAGGGTTATCCTCCTAAGGGATGAGCAAGTCAGCCAACTAGAGAGAAAAGAATAGAAGAAATGGTTGCAACCACTATTGCTATGGCCACAATTCAAGGATAATCTCAACCCCCACAGTTATGCTCTCCAGAGATCAACCAACAATAAATTATACATATTGCAGATGAAAGAAGAGAAGTTGCCTTGGCCAACAGAGATGAGCAACCAAAGAATAATTCTCCATGAAGCGCAATGTCGGAGAAGGAATTTAAGCAAATGGTCAAGCAGGTTTGAGAGGCCTTAACCCAATCTGAGGGTGGTGCATTGATTTTCAAAAGGTTGACCTTACCCGAAGAAATTCGATATCGTACCCTTCCCTAAGGGTTTCGTGTCCCCCAACTTCAAGATATTTGACGGGACTGAAATCCCAGACAACATATAGCATACTTCTGAGCCAGTTGTGGCAACAAAAGAAATAGTGAAGCTTTACTCTTCCAATAGTTCATCAGCAGCTTGTCAGGGATTGCCTTTGATTGGTATGTTGATTTACCCAATAGATCAGTTAAGACATTTGTCAAGCTGAAACAATTATTTGTGAAAAGATTTGCCAGAGCGCAACATCATGTGTCTATAAGAGAGTTCATGATGGAAAAACAAAAGCCCAACGAGACTTTGGTGGATTACATTTTGGTGTTGAGAAACCTTGGCATGAAGTGTGAACCTCAACTACAGAAACATCACGCAATTGAAANAAAAAGATTTTTAAAAGATAAATTATTTTCATAAAAAGTATTTTTGTTGGGATTATATTGCATATTTATTATTTATCTGCAGTGTATAAATTTGTAATATTAAAAATATTTGCAAAATTCTCAAACTAAATCTGCCCCCACATCAAGTTTTTAGCGTCGTTGTCGGGGAAGTAACGTAAAATATTTATATTTTATTTCAAAAAATTAAAAAATTAAAAAAAGAGTGTTCATAGTTTTGTTTTNTATATATATATATATATATATATATATATATATATATATATATATATATATATATATATATATATCTTGTTCTCTCACCTATGAGGAATTGGTGTACCTTTTATTTACACGTTTTAAATGGATTATTTTGTTTGTGCCTAATCACTTAATTTTTTCTCTTTTCGTGTTTTTTCATGTAAATAATATTAGTGTCTTCTTATGTTATTTTTCATTTATTGTGTGTGTCTTGGATCTCCGTACAAAACTAAGCCGTAAAATAATCACTCTATCACTCCAATTTTTTGGAGCANCATACACTAAATGTGACCTAACCACCCTAAGGCCACCAAATTAACTCCACCACAGCCATTAGTTGGACTTAGGCACTGTTTGGGAGCACTTTTTAGGTGCGGCGCGGGCATTCACCGTAACTTCTCGCGAAAGTTATGCGTTTGGTTCGTGACTTTGGGCATTTAGGCGGCGGCAGCGGAGCGAAAGCGGGCCGCGACATTTCTATCGCGTCTCCCGCTTTCGACCTAAATTTTTATCCTTTTCCCTTGTAGGCACTATTTTTGGTGTGGGGTTTGNCATCAATTCCTTCGAGAAGCTACTCAGTAAAGCCAGCAGTCTTCAAGAAGAAATCAAACGTATGGATTCACACAAGAAGTCCAAGGCAACCAGAGTGTTTAAAAATAAATCAGGAACAGTAGCGACTGTCGACAAAGTAAAATAACCAATGAAGATTGTCGGCACTATTTTTGGTGTANATCTTCACAATTTAAGTTTTTCTTGAACTCTTTTTCTAGTCTTAACCATAAGAAGGATATCATTGGCGAAAAGCATAGATCAAGTACATCCTCCTATAATGTCTAGTAAAAGCAAAAAGTTATGGGCTTAAAGCCTGTCGGCACTATTTTTGATGTGGGGTTCNTTCCCAAGACAGAAATGGGTAAAGTATGCCAACGGAAGAAAGGTAATCTTGATTCATGAGGGACATGAACGCTTTACCGATATATAAAGATATTTTTTCCTTGATTTAAATGGAGAGAGAAGCTATTCCCCAGCAGAGTCGCCAGAAGCTGCCGGCACTATTTTTGGTGTGGGGATTGCCCGTGAGAAGCTGTCGGTCATCGGAATTGAAATCCCGTTGCCCGCTTC
>JXCR01012137.1:268903-293557 GCA_002079205.1 Phalaenopsis hybrid cultivar | reverse complement strand
TGGATTTTTGATTTTTGACCCATTTTAAGCATGTTGGGCTAAGTTTGGGTCAAAATTGGGCTAGCCATGGGCTAAGTCCAAATTAATTATTATTTTTGGTGTATAACATCATGATGAACAACTTTCATGAAGGATTAAAGACTNTGGGCTAGCCATGGGATAAGTCCAAATTGATTGTTGTGTTTGGTGTAAAACATCATAATGAACAATTTTCATACAGGATTAAAATTGTTTTGAAGTTGATTTGATGGTCAATTTGGATGGATTTTGGTTTTAGACCCAAATTAGGCACATGGATCTAATTTGGGTCAAACTTGAGCTAGCTTCGGACTAAGCTCAAATTGATTGTTGTGTTTGGTCACAAATGGCCTTATAAAGGATTTTCAACAAAAATTGGATGCCAATTTGAGGTCTAAGGCATTCAATTGTTGAGATTTGGGGTGTTAGCCAATATTGGGGCTAATTTTGGGAATTTTGGATTTAGGCAAAAATCAAATGAATTTGAGGCTTTATCAAGGCCAATTGATGGTTTATTTTGATATGTAAGAATTTTTTAAATATTTTTCAATATTAATTGAGACCAATTGACTAGGCTATGGGTTCAATTAAGTGAGATTAAGTCTTGTGGTCAAGATTGGGGTTTTGACCCAAATCAAAATTGAGCTCAAATCATAGACCAATTAAGCCTGAATTTGTTTTATTTTAGTTATATAAAAGTGAATTTAAGTTTATGATGGGAACTGGGGTTCATTTGGGATGGATTTGGGGAATTTTGGGTCTTTAAAGGACAATTTGGGGATTTTGGTTAAAAATGGTCAAATTGGCCAAATTGGGTCATGTGGTAGTTGAAAGAAATAAAATTGGGAATATTTGGAATTTATTGGAATTTTTTGAGAATTTTAGAATTTTTTTTTGGGATTTTGANAAATCATAGACCAATTGAGCCTGGATTTGGTTTAGTTTGGTCATATCAAAAGTGAATTTGAGTTTAGAATGGGAACTAGGGTCAATTAAGATCAAATTGATAGACATTTGGGATGGATTTAGGGAATTTTGGGTCTTTAAAGGACAATTTGGGGAGTTTGGTTAAAGATGGTCAAATTGGCCAAATTGAGTCATGTGGTAGTTGAAAGAAATAAAATGGGGAATATTTGGGATTTATTGAGATTTTCTGAGAATTTTAGAATTTTTAGGATTTTGGGTCAAAGAAGGGTCCCAAGGGCAGTTAGGTAATTTAGAGGTGCCTAGGGGCAAAATGCCAAGTTGGGCATTTCAAGTGCAATTGGGTAGAGAACCATTTTGAATGAGTCATGGAACAATGAAATCTCCATTTTAGGTCCCCATGTATTGGTCTTAGCCAGGGTATTGTGAGGGTACAGTGACGGTATGGTGAGGGTATGGTGAGGGTATTGTATATCCTAGCTCCAAACAAACACCCAGGGTCAATCATAAGGTCAAGTAGCCCTATAGGAACTCTCCTTGAGTTCCCTCATAATGATCTTACTTAATAAGTGCTAGAGTTTAGAACCAATATGTGGAACTTCAAGTTGAGTAAAAGAGAAGAGTTTTGAGTTTCTAATGATGAGGGTACCTTTTCTAGTTTTCTAAGACTAGTTAGTAGCAAAGTCCTATGGCTAGACCTAGGCTACTAAAGAAATTTCTAGACCTCAACCAAAAAGTGTGGTCAACAAAGATATATGCAGAAAATCCTCTTTAATCTTCATCACAACAGACTCAGAAACAGAATAGCCAGTCCAACCAGTGACCGCCTCAATAAGGATCACCTCAAATAGGGAATAAGAGAATATCTCTGGAAGAACGACCAAAAATGGTGTATTCTTTTCAAAGATCAAGTCGTATCCAAAATGTTCAAAAGTCTGATGAAGAAGCTTGAGTTCAGACTACCAAATCTGAAGAAACCCGAATAGGTCGACAAGAAGGATCAACTAAATTATTGTTTGTACCACAGGTTGCTTGGGCACACTATAGAAGAATGTTTCATCTATAAGGATTGGCTCAAGAAGAACCTTAAAGAAAGGAATATAATGATCCCAAAAGAATATTTAAGAGAAGCTGAAAAAGGTTCTATAAATAAGATTTCGGCCAAACCAATATCTCTGATTGATCCGTATACTGGAGAAGAGGGATGGAGTATGACTTGGGACGAGCTCAAGAGGGTCCTAAACCAAATACAAGATTCATCAAAACAGTCTACCACATACATTGGAAAGATGAATGGAATGAAGTTTAAAACAAATCGTCCAAGAAAATATTGAATCAAATCCAAAACGCATAAAAATAGGCCTCCGTTCAGAATCTTCAGCCTGTCAAGCCCGAGATGAAGATTTTACCGCAAGATCCGTTATCATCAAAGGCAAAAAAGAAGAAGAACACTACCATAAGGACTGATAGCATGGGGGTAGGATATGGGCTGCCTCTACTAGATTGGTTGTCTCAAATTTGGGCAAGAAACAAACCCCTGACTTTGTATGATTATCTTCTTACCCCTCTGGGGTCTTATGAATATAATGATTGTGATTTCGGCTACATTTTAACTATTTCTGGTGATAATGTAACTGATTTTGACCAATCTAGCTTCAATCTCGATCTCCAAAATGATCCTCAAATTGTACTTGAGTCCGACGAACTCACTAACAAGACTAAAGGAGGCATCAACGATACCAGCTACGATAGCACCGGAGGTGAGGAACCAATCCTCAAGCGCTAGGGTGCACCACTTGCCATCAACTTAAATCTTTCCGACAAAGAAGAAATACCAAAAGATTCAACAAAGGTACCTTAAGAAGAAGAAATTATAGAAGTGAACTTAAGGAGCGGGAAAGTATTAACCCAAGAATAGCTCCGACAGACAAAGGAAAACAGATAATAACTCGAGAAGAGCTACCTTCACCTCCATCAATGGAAGAACCACACAACCAAGAGAAAATTGGAGGTTCCTACAAAGTGGATTACAATATGCTAGCTCATCTTAGGAAGTTTTCAACCCGATTAAGCATCTACGACACTCTAATCCTGTCAAAGGAGATGAGAGAGTCTCTGGTTATAGCTTTTCTTGACCCAGAGATTTGCTTAGCTCAGTTGGCCATCACATCCTCAGATGAAGTTTGTTCACTGAAAGAACAGCCTGGGGTAACCTTCACAGATGAAGATTTTCTGCTTGGTACCGCCGACCAAAATCATCCACTCTACATCTTCGTTAACATCGACAGATTTGTGTTGTACAGAGTTTTAGTAGATCCGGGAGCATCCTTAAACCTGATGAATCTACAGACATTCGGCTATTTGGATATTGAAGCTCAGGAGCTTACAATCGATAAAATGATGCTAAGAGGATTCAACCAAAAGGGAGAGAGAGCCCTTGGATCTATTACACTGTTTATAAGGTTGGAGAACTAGCAATAACCGCCACGTTTCATATCATCGACGCCGAGACCTCTTTCAACACTCTACTAGGTCGATCATGGATTCATGAACACAACATGGTTCCGTCGTCTCTACACCTATGCATCACGTACTACAAATAAGGACAAGAACATTACATCAACGGAGATCTACAACCGTTTTCAGTTCATGAAGTTGGCATTCATGAAGATGCTTCTGACTACGCGCCTCCAAAGAAAATTGTCTTCTCTCGTGAATTGCAAAAAATAAAAATGAGGATCTAGGAAAATCACAAAGAGGAAGCCATTCAACTCCGCTTCAGTGATCTTCCACCACTTCTTTACAACAAGTTGGTGGAGGTTTTTTTATTTCGTGCATCTGAGGTCAAGGAGGGGACATAGATGTGGAAGAATCAACTTAATCATTGAACGGACTAGGCCAGCCATCAACATTGGTGATGAAGACAGTTCTGAAGATGAATTAATGTTGATAAAATAGAAGAAACCTCAGTACGAGATATCCTTAAAAGATACAGAGAAAAGTGAATATGAGATAATGTATGATCCGATAAACCACTATGTGAATGCTATGACCCTTACTCTGATTCTCCCTCAAAAGGTTGAGAGTTTAGAGGTCAAGGAAGTCCGTAGTCTTGGTTCAAAGCCGATCAAATTTTACCGTGCTTCTACCTCTACTGATCTTGAAAATCATGTAAACTTGGATGATGGTCCTAATGAGTTAATGGAATTGCCTTTTGGTTACTTTTCGCCTTATGTACAAAAGTTAATTCAACAGGGACATTTTTCAAAACAAATGCTAAAAGATAAATTTC
Organism: Phalaenopsis hybrid cultivar; assembly: GCA_002079205.1. Classification (NCBI taxonomy): domain Eukaryota; kingdom Viridiplantae; phylum Streptophyta; class Magnoliopsida; order Asparagales; family Orchidaceae; genus Phalaenopsis; species Phalaenopsis hybrid cultivar. The sequence continues at coordinate 289,323 of JXCR01012137.1, read as the reverse complement.
AATTTTTTGAAAAATTATGGAATGTTAAAAGTCAAACTCTCTACTCGAAAGAGGGTCTTAAATTTGGTACAGTCGGACCAGTCGATGATTTAGAATTTTGCATGGTTGTTACTAGTGAATTGGAAGAGGATGACTCTACTGATCAGCTAATAAAAAATACTCCGCCAGAGTTTGAGGAGGAAATTAAATCAATGGTTGATGAACTAAAAAAAATTAACCTTGGGACTGAAGAGCAACCCCGACAACATTTATAATTTCTCAACTCAACGGTGAAGAATCTCTACAGTTGATTAAATTTTTAACAGAATTTAAAGATTGCTTTGCATGGAGTTATGGCAATATGTCAAGACTGTCAGCAGAGGTTGCAGTTCATAAACTTGGGGTAGACAAAGATATGACCCCAATAAAACAAAATCCTGGAAGAATGCGCCTCAAAATAGAGCAGTAGGTCATCGCCGAGGTGAAGAAATTAATAGACGCCAACTTTGTGCAAGAAGAGAAATACCCCACATGGTTAGCTAACATCGTACCTGTCAAGAAGAAAAATAGACAAATACGTATTTGTGTCGACTTCAGAGATCTAACAAAGCATGTCCAAAATATGAGTTTTGACTACCAATACTGGAAATGATGGTGGATATTACTTATACACATGAAATTTTATCCTTCATTGATGGATCGTCGGGATACAACCAAAGCAAGATTGCTCCCGAGGATGCAACACTTACAGCCTTTAGAACACCGATTGGAATTTTCTGCTACATAGTGATGTCGTTCGGCCTGAAGAATGCTGGAGCAACATACCAACGTGCAATGACGAAGATTTTTTACGACCTCATTCACAATCAAGTGGAATGATACGTGGATTTTTTGGTCATCAAAAGTAAATGAAAGATAGACCATTTGTATGATTTGAGGATCATGTTCGAACGGTTACGACGATATGACCTTAAAATGAATCTCTTAAAGTGCGCTTTTGGCGTTACCTCCGAGAATATTCTAGGATTCGTTGCCTGTCATCGGGGAATCAAGATCGATCGGCGTCACCTCCGGGAAATTTCTAGGATTCGTTGTCCGTCATCGGGGAATCGAGATCGATCTGGTAAGATTAAAGCTATCTTGAAAATGCCTCCTCCTAAAACCTTGAAACAACTACGTTCCTTCCTGGGAAAATTGGTATATCTGAGACGCTTTATTTCTAATCTCTCAGGTAGGTGTCAGCCCTTCTCAGCATTAATTAAAAAGAACGCCAAATCCGTTTGGGAAGAGAAATGGCAACGGGGCTTTGAGGATGTTAAACAATATTTAAAGACACCTTCTGTTTTGGCAGCTCCTATCCCAGGGAAACTGTTGATACATTATATCATAGCCTTAGATGACTCTCTTGGAGCACCTCTAGCCCAAGTCAATGATGAGGGTAAGGAAAACACACTCTACTACTTGAGTCACCGCCTAATGCCAATGAAGATAAGTTACCCACCCATTGAGAAGCATTGTCTAGCGTTAATTCTTGCCGCCCAAAAACTTAGACATTACATGCTTTCTCATAAGATCACCCTAATCTCGAAAGTTAATCCGTTGCAATATTTGATGACCCAACCAACACTCTCTGGATGTCTAGCAAGATCATCAATGATCTTATTGCAATTTGATATTACTTATGTTCCCCTCTGTGCTATTAAGGGACAGATTTTAGCAAACTTTCTCGTTGCACACCCACTGCTAGCTGGGTCCCCTCTTAACGACGAACTACCAGATGAGCGGATACTACAAATAAAATTCTCCTGTACACAACGTTGGGAAGTGTACTTTGACGGTGCTTCATCAGCCAAAAATAGACAAAGGATTAGACACGGTTATATTAGGCAAAGCAGGTATTGACTTGATATTTATCATGCCATATAAGGGTGTATTGAGGTTCTCATACCACCTGACAGAGCTATGTACCAACAACAAAGCAGAATATGAAGCCTTAATCACCGGATTAGAGTTGGAAATCTTGATGGATATAACAAACATTACCATCTATGGAGACTCTCAGCTCGTCATCTAGTAAGTCGTTGAACAATACAAAATTTTGAAACCACGACTAGTAGAATACCATCAGTACATGATGAAGCTGTTGGAGCAGATCCCTAATGTGACTTTCTACCGAATTCATAAGGGAGATAATGCCCATGTCGGCGCTCTAGCAAAACTTGCTAGGGAGCTGGTGTGTCTCCTAGAGGATTCCATTGAAATCACAATACGAGGAAGATAGGTCATGTCTTGAATCGACCTCGAAACTCTACACAAGCCCAAAAAAGAAGAAGCGATAAATATAGTTGCTGATATCAATGAAGATTGGTGCAAGTCATTGATAGAATATTTGCAGACTAGAAAGCTGTTAGAGGACAAGTCAGCAACACACCATATCACAAAGAGGGTTATGTCATATGCTCTAGTAGGTGATGTCCTCTATTGGAGATCGTTCGACCAAATGTGGCTACATTGTCTGAGCAAAGCCGAAGCACAAAGTATTATCAAAGAAGTACATGTCAGATTGTGTGGCGCCAGTCAGGGCCAAAATGAAAATGAAGATCAAAAGACTCGGATATTATTGGCCAGCAGTGATGTCCGACTGCATGGATGCAACCAGAAGATGTCACCAGTGCCAAGTACATGGGGTGTTATTACACCAACCTACGAATGTGCTACACCCAACCGCCGCCTCATGGCCATTCGAGTGTTGGGGCACCGACATAATAGACCCTCCTTCCTCCAAAGAACACAGGTTCATACTTGCTGCTATAAATTATTTTTCCAAATGGGCAGAGTCAGTGCTGCTACAAGAGGTTACGACACAGCACGCCCTTCAATACTTCAAAAGCCAAATCACTACCATTTCAGAGTACTGCAAAGAATAATTTCCGACAATGGGACAACTTTTAAAAGCACCAAAATCAACAATTTTGTCAAACAGCACGGGATAGATTGGAGATACTCTATAATTTACTATCCCAAAGCAAATGGCTTGGCTGAAGCCTTCAACAAGACACTGGTACAGATTTTAAAGAAAACACTGGATGAAAATAAAAGAGATTGGCACAACAAACTATTAGAAGCCTTGTGGGCCTACCGAACGACGTTTAGGACTCCCACAGAATGTACACCTTACATGCTCGTGTATGGGTCCAAGGACGTGCTACTGTTAGAAAATCAGACGTCGTCTCTCAGAGTTGATGTTGCTAACCAATTCTCAATAGAAGAAAGTGCAAAACTCAGACTTGAAGAACTGGAAAGTCTTGAAGGAAAATGACTTGGATCTCAACAACATTTGGAACTTTACCAGGCAAAGATGGTACAAGCTCGTGACAAATTGGTTCGCTCAAGGACATTCAAAGTTGGTGACCTCGTCCTCATGCTCAAAATGCCTATTCTTGCATGCCACAAGATAGGTGGAAAATTCGATCCAACTTGGGAGGGACCATTTGTCGTTGCAAAGGTCTACGCAGGAGGAGCTTACCAGTTAGTAGATTTTTGGGGTGAAAGACTCATGCTACTAATCAACGGATGATACCTAAAGACATACTAAGCAACCTAACATTTCTTGCCTTCACTTGATTTGAAATTTTGAATCTTTGATTGTTCTGGGGTTATCTATTTGGCCAAATGTCTATGACTAGGTCCAAAAGTTTGTAACAAAATTAACCTCAACTTAATGAAAAATTTTGAAAATTACACACTACAAATTTCCTCTTTTCAACCTTTAAATTTGATATCTTACCAATTTAAACAAAATACACACATAAATAAACAATTTCCTCACCAAAATAAATTAAAATTTTCTTGAATAAATACTTTGTTTTGTTCTTGTTCACGCTAAGTTTCGGCTCACTGACATTTTTCCTGTCGTCTATAGAGAAAAGTCAGGCCAAAGACTGATCTTTGCATTTAAAGATGGCTAGAACCTTGCACTCAACAAGGAGATGGCGCTGCAGGGCGGCACTATAGACTTTGACATAGAATTTAGTCAAGTTGATATGGATTATGAAGAGCCCCTAATGGATGTCGTCAGGCGAGGAGAAAAGGAAGGGTTGCCCTCACTGCTAAGGTTGAGCTCCAAAGATAGTTCATCACTGAAGGGAAAGAATGTGATGGTACAAAAGGGACCCGATGGAGGGGCCCAGCCGCCTAACGTCCATGATGGCTAAGCCGATTGAGGGTCTAGTTGCTGCTGATAATGAAAGACTTCCAGACGCGCCAATACAAAGAACTTAGCGCATAAATGCTAGCCGCCAAAAGCAGAGGGCTTTCTTACGATAAGAAAGAAGACGCCAGAAAGAGGCGGAAAACTTGCTCACTCTTATCTCTAAGGGGGATATTTATGATCCAAGCATGAAAAAAACCTCTTTCAGCTTACCTGCTACAAATGAGGAGTCCGAGTTTGTTACAAAGCCACAAATACTACCAGCCTCAGATGTTCTGTGTACGGGTTGCCCTACCCTCAATGCCAAAACACTTGCACGAGCATCAGCTACAGGGGCATTCGTGGAATGCCTGGACTGTCATGTTCTACACCTACAGCACTACAGTATCTTAAAGGAGTACGTATCTACTGATGATGGATCTCAGACTGCTGATTACCTGATGGATGCAAAGCCATATCTCCCAATAGATGCAGAGCCATATGTTCCATGGGGTAGAGAGCCATACGTCCTGTCAGACGCAGAATCATACATTCTGTTAGAGCCAGAGTCAGCACCAGCTTGAGTTCCTGTAAATGTTGAAATAAGGGAATTTCCTTGACAGCCGCCAATCATAAGCACGACAGAATAATACAGAATAAACAAAATGAACAAACGAAATTTTGATTTCTACGAAGAAGTACAAGGGAGATTCACCAACATATTAGAAGGTTTGGAATTATACACCAAGGTCTTCTCAGAAAGTGATGAACAAAGCATTCTCGACTGCATTTTTGACCTGAGAGATAGAGGTCAAGCAGGCCTGCTTATGGGAAGGACTTATTCCGAACCAAAAAAAATGGATGTGAAGAATGGGGAGGATTACTATCCAGTGCGGCTGCTGCTACAACTTCACCAACGATAGACAAAGAAATCCTCTTGGGATTCTCAGACACGATCAGGTGGATCCACTACCTCCAATGATAAAATGGATGGTTAAAAGAATGGTCAGATGGAGTATACTGTCAGCTAACTGCATCCCTAACAGTTGCATCATCAACATATATGATGAAGGCGACGCATACCTCCGCACATTAATCATCATGACTTTGTGAGACCTTTCTGCACAATCTCATTCATGAGCAAAAGCAATATCTTATTTGGAAAATAAATTGATGTCATTGGTCTTGGCAAATTAATAGAAGCTGTAGAAATTCTGCTGCCTGTTGGTTCAGTGCTAGTCCTTAAAAGAAATGGGGCAGACGTCGCCAAACACTATATTTCAGGGGTGCGACACCATAGAGTGTCTGTGACCTTTCGACAGATGGACAAAAGTAAAATGCTGTATGGATTTTAACCAAATCGAGAATTGGAGGAACTGCTACCGTACGAGCTACGAGTGGGTTGCACCTTTAAGTACATGCGAAGGGAACTCTTGTTCTGGAGCGTGGCTTAGAAGGTCTGCTCGATCAGGAGCTTGTCACACCAGGAATAAACATTCAGAGGGTTCATATCCATTTTATTGCACTACATTACAGCAGATATTATATGTATTAGACTTGCTCAGTTTATGATATGTACTTGGCATGGCCTATTTTTTGATGTACTTTTGCAGTCAGCGCATTGTACTTTTTGAGGCTTTGGCCTACACCTAACCTATAACACTTATTGGAGCAGATGAATGAAGTTTCTTTCAGAAATTTATCTTTTTATCCAAATTGCCTTTTTGTGCGATGGATAAAATCCACGGATTATGCGTTAGTTCGGGATTACAATGAACAAAGAACAAAACAAAAAAAATTTTTGATGATAATAAAATTCAAATAAAAAATATAATAATAATAATAACAAACAAACAAAAAAACAACTCTCTTTTGAAAATCAACCAACTAAAATCGAATTTTGAAAACCTATTATGATAATCAAATGTGATAAAAACAACAAGAAAAGAAAATAAATCTTTTGAGTGGATTCTCTCAATTTGGAGGTCTCTTACTCTTTGCTTGCGCAACACAACTATTTTTGTCTGCTCTAATTCTCTTAACATCCCCGCGGAATTTCACGTTCTGCATAAAATCTCACAAAAATTTCATAAATCTTCTTCAACAATGTCAACCTTTTTACACGACATGTATCTTTGGATTCAACAACACCAATTCTCATTTTGGAATCAGTCCTTAACTTTTGATTCCCTTCTTTCGAGGTCGGTCCTTAACTTCCGACTCTCTCTTGAGATTGATCCTTAACTTTAAATTCTCATTTTTGAATCAGTCCTTAACTTTTGTTTCCCTTCTTGCAAAGTTGGTCATTAACTTCCGAGTCTTTCTTGAGATTGATCCTTAACTTTTAATTCTCATTTTGGAATCAGTCTGTAACTTCTGATTCCCTTCTTTCGTGGTTGGTCCTTAACTTCCAACTCTCTTTTGAGATTGATCCTTAACTTTCAATTCTCATTTTGGAATCAGTCCTTAACTCTTGATTCCATTCTTTCCAGGTCAGTCCTTAACGTCCGACTCTCGCTTGAGATTGATCCTTAACTTTCAATTTTCATTATGGAATCAGTCCTTAAGTTCTGATTTTCTCCTTTCGAGGTCAGTCCCAAACTTCCAACTCTCTTTTTGAGATTGATCCTTAACTTTCAAATTCTCATTTTCAAATCAGTCCTTAACTTATGATTCACTCTTTTTGAGGTCGGTCCTTAACTTCCGCTCACTTTTAATATTGATCATTATCTTTCAATTCTCATTTTTGAATCAATACTTAACTTCTGATTCACTCTTTTCGAGGTCAGTCCTTAACTTCTGACTCTCTTTTAAGATGGAGCATTAACTTTCAATTCTCATTTTTGAATCAGTCCTTAACTTTTGATTCACTTCTTTTCAAGGTCGGTCCTTAACTTTTGACTCTCTTTTAAGATTGATCATTAACTTTCAATTATCATTTTAGAATCAGTCCTTAACTTCTGATTCACTTCTTTCAATGTTGGTCCTTAACTTCTGACTCTCTTTTGAGATTGATCATTAACTTTCAATTCTCATTTTAGAATCAGTCCTTAACTTCTGATTCATTCTTTTGAGGTCAGTCCTTAACTTCCGACTCTCTTTTATAATTGATCCTTAACTTTTAATCCTTATCTTGGAATCAATCCTTAACTTCTGATTCACTCTTTTCGAGGTCGGTCCTTAACTTTCGACTCTCTTTTGAGATTGATCATTAACTTTCAATACTCATTTTAGAATCAGTCCTTAACTTTGATTCACTTCTTTTGAGGTTGGTCCTTAACTTCCGACTCTCTTTTTAGATTGATCATTAACTTTCAATTCTCATTTTAGAATCAGTCCTTAACTTTTGATTCACTTCTTTTGAGGTCGGTCCTTCACTTCCGACTCTCTTTTGAGATTGATCATTAACTTTCAATTCTCATTTTAGAACCAGTCCTTAACTTCTGAATAACTTCTTTTGAGGTCGGTCCTTAACTTCTGAGTTGCTTTTAAGATTGATCATTAACTTTCAATTCTCATTTTATAATCAGTCATTAACTTCTGATTCACTCTTTTCGAGCTCAGTCCTTAACTTCCGACTTTATTTTGAGATTGAGCATTAACTTTCAATTCTCATTTTTGAATCAGCCCTTAACTTCTGATTCACACTTTTTGAGTTCAATCCTTAACTTCTGACTCTTTTTTGAGATTGATCATTAACTTTCAATTCTCATTTTAGAATCAATCCTTAATTTCTAATTCCTCTCTTTTTGAGATCGGTCCTTAACTTACGATTCTCTCTTTTGTGATTAATCCTTAACTATCAATCCTTATTTTTGAATTAGTCCTCAACTTCTGATTCCTCTCTTTTTGAGATCGGACCTTAACTTCCGATCCTCTCTTTTAAAATTGATAATTTACTTTTAATCCTTACTTTGGAATCAGTCCTTAACTTATGATTCCTCTCTTTTCAAGATCGGTCCTTAACTTCTGATCTTCTCTTTTGTGATTGATCCTTAACTTTCAATACTTATTTTGAAATCAGTCTTTAACTTTTGATTCCTCTCTTTTTGAGATTGGCCCTTCACTTCTGATCCTCTCTTCTGTACTTGATCCTTAACTTTCAATCCTTATCCTGAAATCACTCCCTAACTTCTGATTCCTCTCTTTTCGTGATTGGTCCTTAACTTCCAACCCTTTTCTGAAATTGATACCTAAATTTCAATTGCCACTTCAGGGTCAACACTTATGAACCGATTCCCATCTTTTATAAACACTTGAAATCTAATAGCTCAAAACCTACTCTCCAATCCCCAACGAGAGTTCCTACCTCTTGATCCCAATCAAATATTCATCTGCTAATTCCCCAGTGGAAACAAATAGTGCACTCAAATTCTACACTCATGTTGTGTTTGTTGACTTAGGAGTCTATATTGATTTTGTTGATCTCATTGGTCAATGCCAATACGCGCATTGTGCTTGCCCAGCACACCACACCTATTGGGGGTCCATTTGTTGACCTCACTTTTGGATGAGGTCTAGTTTTCCTCTTTTATAGCCTAGGATCTAGCCATAGGTTTTTCTTATTGACTATTTCTAGAAACTAGAAAAGGAAACCTCACCATTAGAAATTTCAAATGCCTCTACTCAACTTGAAGTTCTACATAATGGTCCTAACCTCTAGCACTTAGTAGGTGGGGTCATTATGGGGGAGCCCAAAGAGAGTTCCCATAGGACTGCTTGCCCTTAGGGTTGACTCTGGGTTTCTTCTAGAGCTAAGGTACTCACCTCACTCACAATCACTCACAAATACAAACCCAAAATTTTTTGACTTTGATCCCTTATTCCTTTGGGAAACTCATGTAGATGATCACCTAAACCCATTGGCCCTAGGCTAGGGTTTAGCTAAAACCAGTACATAGAGAACCCAAATGGGGCTTCCATTGGTCCAAAGCTCATTTATGGTGGTTGGCACCCTAATTCAACCAAAAATACCCAACTTGTTCTTTTTTCCCCTGAACTCCCCCAAATTACCCAAGTACCCTTGAAACCCTAAATTTAGCCAAAATTCCCAAATTTACCCAAAACACTTAATTTTGTTCAAAAATCATTTCAAACCTTTTGAAAACACCCAAATTACCCTAAATCACCAAAAATTGCCAAATTGCCAAAATGCCTCTCCTTAGCCCAAAATTTCAAAAATTCCAAAAAATCCCAAAAATTCTCAAAACCTTCCAAATTGATTGCCTTAATCCCAAAAATTGCACCCAATTCATGTTGAAAACTCTTCATGACATTCCTAATGACCATTTTCAATAATCAATTTGGGCGTAGCCTAAGTCTAGCTCAATCTAGACCCAAGCTAGCCCAACATGCCTAAATTGACCAAAATTCCAAAATCCCTCACCCCTAATTGAACTCAAAATCACTTCAATCCTTCACCAAAAATGTTCATTACAATCATCTACACAATGTTGATCAATCAATTAGGCTCAAGGTCATGGCTAGCTGATACACCTAAAGTATATAATGTTTTTAGACACATTTTTATACCTATTTTTGAGATATTGCACTGTAATGGAAGGTATTTTTGTGTTTTTCTTGTAGATACAAATAAAAAGGGTGAAAATGCTTAAAAGAGTGAAAAAGGATCAAATTTGGAGCAAAAAGGTGAAAAATATGCAAATGAGTTTTGGCGCCTAAGCGTCAGATCCAGTGCTTAAGCGTCGGTTAAACAAAGAAGGTCGTGCCTAAGTGCCAGAGGTCCCGCGCTTAAGCGCCAGTAGCAAATTTTGAAGAGGTTTTTGAGGCACCCATTGGCTTAATAGGTGGTTATAACCACCATATACGAAAATTATCACGAAAGGATGCATCTCTTGGTGAAATACATCAAATCTAGACGTATTTTGAAGAGCTTCTAGGGCACATCTTGGAAAGTTATAAAAGAAAGAAGAGAGGACTTTGAAAAGAGTCCTGAAATACTTGGAAAGTTTTGAAAGTTCATTAATTTGGGGAGTTAGTTTAATAGAGATTTTTAGGCCCCACTTTTACTTTTATTTTATCTTTTTTGTTATTTTATTTTGAGTGATTGTAAAGAGAAGAGATTCAAAGAAACTTAAAGAGTTTGGTGGAGAACTTGAGATAATTTTTTATCTTTTTGTTTTGAGACTACTTTTAGTTTTAGTTGAGACTTGTTGTTGGTTTGACAATGATTTCTTCTTTTAAACTAAAGTGTGGTTTTACTTTTTCCATGGATTTTGAGTAGTTTTCTTTATCTTTCTTCTTAAAATGATAAGTAATTAAGTTATGGATGGAAAGTGTGGAGAGTATTGATCTTTAATATTGGAAAAAGTTGTGATGATTTAAATCCATGCACTTCATTTACTTCTTGATTTGGCCAACCAGATGTTAAAATTTCTTGTGAGAATATGTAAGAACCGGGCTGATATTTTCTTAGTCAACAATTGAAAAAAATCACATGAGGTTGTATGAATGAGAATGTAGTTCATATGATTGAGTGCAAATAAATAGAGAAATATTCATTGAATGGTGTAGAGATAGAGGACTTTAAAGTGATAGGTTAAAGCCCCCAACTTAGTTTATTATTTTAGGTTCTGATACGAGAAGATCTTGAGTGCAAATAAATAGGGAAATATTCATTGAAGGGTGTAGAGTTAGAGGACTTTAAAATGATATGTAAAGCCCCCAACTTGGTTTATTGTTTTAGGTTCTGATACGAGATGTTAGCCCCCAGGTGGAGAGAATCAAGGGAACTCTAGAGTGAGAGCTAGTATCTTCCCTACCTAGCCGATCTTCAGAACTTTTCAAACTTTAAATTAACCAATGTTCTTTATAATAACTCTACTAAGGGTAAAGAATCTTATTGCTGTTATTTGGCACAACACAATTTGCATACTTCCATAACATAATTTTTATACTTATTACTGATTCATGATAAGAAGAAAGATATTTTTCTTATTAAGTGCTTTTCATCTACAAAACTCTAGTTATCTTTTTAAGTTGTTACTATTTTGTCAAAATATCAAAATTACCAAAAATATTTAAAATTTTATTACTGCAAAATATATTCAATTTAAGTAATTATATTTTTAAAATAGAAATTTTTCTAAAAGTGCATATTGTATAAATTCCCTGTGGGTTCGATATTCAGGTTTTAATCAAAAAGTCTTATATTACTTGATAATGATACGTATACTTGTGTAGTATCCCAATATATATAAATTAAATGTTAAATTTTTACTTTTCTTCAGGATCAAGTTTTTGGTTTTGTTGTAAAGTAAGGAAATATAAGTGAAATATAATCTGAATTATTGTTGTACGTTGCATAATTAAAATATCAAGAGGGATCAAGTTTTTGGCGCCGTTGCCGGGGAATCGAAAGCAAAATTTCTATTTTTAGAAATTATTATTTAAACTTTAAGTATTATATCTTATTTTCTCTGTGTTTTTTAAATTTTATTTTATTATATGTTAGTGTATGCATAGTTCAGGTTCTTAAGGACTAGTGCCCTACGATTCTGAATTAGAAAGAACTATTATAAAATAAAAAAAAATTAAAAAAATTATAAATTTTGAAAAGTCTAAAACAATTATAGAAATCGCAGACCAAAATAATTAAAATGTTGTAATTCTTCAAGAGTTTAGACTTTTAAGAGATTATGCCAACCCTACTGTAGATGAACTTCATTGTAGTATTCAAAAACCTACTGTAGTGGCTAATTCATTTGAGCTTAAACCTCCTATTATCCAAATGGTATCAAATAATCAGTTTGGGGGATCACCAACTGAAGATCCAAATTTACATCTTGCCAATTTTCTAGAATTGTGTGCTACATTTAAATACGATGGTGTATCAGATGATGTCATAAGTCTTAGATTATTTCCTTTTTCACTGAGGGATAAAGCTAAGATGTGGTTGAATTTGTTAGCACATGGATCTATCAGAACTTGGGGAGATTTAGCACAAAAATTCATTGCTAAATATTTTCCACCATCAAAAACTACGAAGCTTAGAAATGACATTACATCTTTTAATCAGTTTGAAGGGGAATCTATTTATGAAGCATGGGAAAGATTTAAAGAACTCTTAAAAAAGTGTTCACACCATGTTATATCAATTTGGTTAATAATTCAAACTTTTATAATGAAATATTTGTATCTCTTAAATCAATTATCGATGTCATTGTTGGTGGTTCATTGATGTCAAAACCATTTCATGATGCTTATGTTTTAATTGAAGAAATGGCTATAAATAATTTTCAATGGCCTTCTGAGAGGGTAAATCGTAATAAAGTAGCCAATATTCATGAAACTGATGCATTTACCATGTTAGCAAATCAAGTTGCTACAATTTCAAGGAAGTTAGACCAATTTTGAATGAATTTTTCTCAACCAATTTCCATGATTGAAGAGAATTCATTAGGCCAAATGGTAGATTCTCAAGCATTATTAGAAACTTTGAATATCATAAATAATAAGAAAAATAACCCATATTAGAATTATTATAACCCAGGTTGGAAGAACCATCCCAACTTTAACAGGAATAATAATTCGGCTGGTAATAATCAGCAATAGGGGAACAACCAAGAAAACCCATTAGAAAACTAGAACAATCAAGGAAATAATAATTATAGATCTACTTATCCTCTAAGTTTCAACAGTAATACACAGTTTAAGGAGAAGAAGTTGTTTATATAAGAAGTGGTGTTACAAATGGGAAATCAATTACAAAGTCAATGAGCTATAATTAGAAATATCAAGAATCAACTTGGGCAAATATCAAATTCATTAAGTAATAGATCCAAAGGAACACTTCCTAGTAATACTGAATCAAATCCAAAAGACCAGAATAAAGAACAAGTAAAAGCCATTCAATTTAGAAGCGGAAGAGAGTTGGAAGGTCGGGTTAAAAAACAAATTGAAGTAGAGAGAGAAGAAATTGAATAATCAAAAGAGGATGCTCCAAAAGATTCTGAGAGACCTATTTCTCTGCTGAAAATTGATTTGAAAAAACCACCACCTCTATTTTCTCAGAGACTTCGTCAACAAAAGTTGGATAAACAATTTTCAAAATTTCTGGAAATATTTATGAAGCTTACAATTAATATTCCATTTGCTGAAGCCTTAGAACTAATGTCGAGCTATGTAAAGTTTATGAAGGATATTCTCAACAAAAAAGGACGTTTAAAGATAATGAGACTGTTGCACTTAGTGAGGAGTGCACTATGATAATTCAGAAGAAGCTTCCTGAAAAGCTTAAAGATCGTGATAGCTTTACAATTCCATGTGCAATAGGAGACAGATTTTATGGGAAAGATTTATGTGATTTAGGTGCAAGCATTAACCTTATGTTATTATCAATATTTAGAAGATTAGGATTATAGAAATAACCCCTACTACTGTAACTCTGCAGTTAGCAGATCGTTCGATAACATACCCTAAAGGACTTATAGAAGATGTCCTAGTGAAAGTGGATCAATTTTTCATTCCTGTCGATTTCATTGTGCTAGATATGGAGGAAGATAAAGAGATACCTATCATTTTGGGGAGACCTTTCTTTCATTGTGCTAGATATGGAGGAAGATAAAGAGATACCTATCATTTTGGGGAGACCTTTCCTTGTCATAGGAAGAGTAATGATAGATGTGCAAAAAGGGGAATTAACAATGAGTGTCAATGATTAAACTGTTACTTTTAATATTTCAAGATCAATAAAATACCCTGCAAAAGGTAAAGATGATGAATGTTTTAGAATGGATATTATAAGATATCTAAGTGAATGTCATTTCAAGACTACTTATGAAAAAAAAATTGAAGAAAAAGATTTGGAACACGAGCAAGAAGAGGAAATAAATCAATGTGAAGGTCTTTTTAAGGAAGATTCAAACTATGTTCGAGAAATTTTGAAGTTTTGGACACGATAGACAAAGATAAATCATTTTGTCCATCTATTGAAAAACCTTGAGAACTATAGTTGAAGTTACAAACTGATCATTTAAAATATACCTTTTTAGGAGATTCCTCTACTTTACCTGTTATAATTTCCTCAAAATTAACAATAGAAAAAGAGGAAAGGTTGTTGAAAATTTTAAAAAATTTTAAGAAAGCCTTTGGATTAATAATTGCTGATATTAAATGAATCAGTCATTCAATTTGTATGCATAGAATTCATATGGAAGAGAACTACAAACCCAGGGCTGGCCCGCAAAGGATACTGAATCCTACTATGAAAGAAGTTGTTAAGAAAAAAATTTTAAAGTGGTTAGATGCTAGAATTATCTACCCTATTTCAGATAGTGCATGAATTAGTCCAATTCATTGTGTTCCTAAGAAAGGAGTAACTGTAATTGTAATGAACATAATGAGTTAATACATACTAGACAAGTTATAGGGTGGCAAATATGCATTGATTATAGAAAATTAAGTCTTGCCACTCGGAAAGATCATTTTCCATTACCCTTTCTAGAACAAATGCTGAATAGACTAGTTGGGCATAAATACTTTTATTTTATGGATGGATATATTGGTTATCACCAAATTCAAATATATCTTAAGAATCAAGAGAAAACAACGTTTACTAGTCCTTATGGTACTTTTGCTTTCAGAAGAATGCCCTTTGGTTTATGTAATACCCCTGCTACATTTCAAAGATGTATGAAGGAAATTTTTTGTGATGTAATTTAAAAAGGGATTGAAGTCTTTATGGATGACTTTCCATTGTTTGGAACTTCATTTGACTCATTTTTAGAACATTTATTCAAAGTTCTTAAGCGTTGTGAAGAAACAAATTTAGTCCTTAATTGGGAAAAATACAAATTTATGGTAGTAGGAGGAATTGCATTAGATCATCAAATATCAGAAAATGATATGAAAGTAGATCCTGCTAAAATTCAAGTGATCGTTAATTTACCTTATCCAACAAATGTATGGGAAATTATGAGATTTTTAGGACATGCGGGATTCTACATGCAATATATTAAAGACTTTTCAAAGATTGCTAAGCATTTATGCCATTTATTGGAGAAAGGTGCAATTTTTAATTTTGATGAGAAATGCCTAAAAGCTTTTAAATTATTAAAAAAAAATAATCACGGCACCAATTATAGTTTAACGAAACAGGGAAAAAACTTTTGAATTAATGTGTGATGCTAGTGATTATGCTATAGGAGTTGCTTTAGGACAAAGATATGATAAAACTTTCAAAGTTATTTACTATGCTAGTAAAACTCTTAATGAAAGTCAGATATGATAAAATTTTCAAAGTTATTTACTATGCTAGTAAAACTCTTAATAAAACTAAAATTAATATACAACAACTCAAGAAGAGTTATTAGCAATAGTATATGCTTTTGATAAATTTAGATCATATTTAATTGAAACTCATTGTATAGTGCATACAGATCATTTTGTTATTAAGTTTTTAATGAAAAAGAAGGATGCTAAATCTATACTTATAAGATAGATTCTTCTTTTACAAGAATTTGATTTTACAATAGTAGATCGGAAGGGGATTGAAAATCAAATTGCTGATCATTTGTTTAAGCTTGAATTAGAAAAAACACTCTGTTTTGAAAATGATATTAATGATTATTTTCTAGATGAAAAATTGTTCACTATTAATGAGTGATATGTTTCGTGGTATGTTGACATTGTGAACTTTATTGTTATTGATATTATACCATATGGAATGACATACCAACAGAAGAGGAAATTTATTTCTAAAGCTAAGACTTATTTTTGGGATGACCTATTTTTATATAAATAAGGAAAGGTTCTGATTATTCGAAGATGTGTACCATTAGAAGAAAATTATGAGATTATCTAAAAATGTCATAATTTTGATTTTGAGGGACATTTTGGTGTTGATAAAATAACATAAAAAAATTTATAATTTGGATTTTATGGCCTACAAAATTTTTAGAGATGTTAATGCTTATATCAAAACTTGTGATAGATGTCAAAGAGTAGGCAATACTTTTAGAGATGTTAATGCTTATATCAAAACTTGTGATAGATGTCAAAGAGTATGCAATATTTTTAGAAGAAACGAGATGCCCCTCAATTATATGCTAGAAGTTGAAATATTTGATGTTTGGGGATTAGATTTCATGGGACCATTTATATCATCTTTCAAAAATTTATATATTTTGTTAGCAGTGGACTGTGTATCCAAATGGATAGAATTTGTTGTTTTACCTCGATGTGATGCTCAAAGTGTTGCAAAATTTTTGAAAATAAATATATTTTGTAGATTTGGGATTCCAAGAGTTATCATTACTGATGGGGAAAGTCATTTCAGAAATGTCATAATGGAGAAGTTATTAAAGAAATGTCATATAAATCATAGGATTGTTACTGCTTATCATCCTCAGACAAGTGGTTTGGCTGAATTATCCAATCGGTAAATTAAAAAAATTATGAAAAAATCTGTGAATCCAACAAAAATGGATTGGTCAGTTAAACTTGACTATACTTTGTGGGCCTATAGAACTGCATATAGAACTCATTATAGGAATGTCCCCATATAGGCTAATATTTAGGAAAGCTTGTCACTTACCAGTTGAACTTGAGCATAAAACATATTGGGCAATTAAGGAGTACAATTATAATTTGAAAAATACTGGTGAGAAAAGATTATTACAATTAAATGAGCTTGAAGAGATAAGGAATGTGTCTTATGAGAGTGCTAAAATTTATAAAGAAAAGATGAAGATGTGGCATGATCAAAAGATTCTTACTAAAAATTTTCAGGTTGGGCAACAAGTTTTACTACATAATTCAAGGTTAAGATTATTTCCAAGTAAATTTAAGTCCAGGTGGATGGACCCATTTATTGTGATTAAAGTTTATCCTTATGGAGCTGTGGACATTAAAGATCCTAAATCTGAGAAAATCTTTAAAGTTAATGGACATAGACTGAAACCTTATTATATAGGGGATCAACAGAAGTTTAATGATGGAACGATGTTGAGACAACCAGAGTAAGCTCTAGTTACGTCGGGCTGACGACGTAAAACCAAGCATTTTGTGGGAGGCAACCCATAAGTATTAGTGTATTTTTGTTTTTATTGATGTTTTATGTGTGATTAAGAAAATTAAAGTAGTATTTTTTAGACTATTATGTGCTACTATTGATTTTAAGACTTAAATTAGTGATTTTGACATGTTAAAATGAGAATTTTGACGTTAAGTTGGCTTGTGTAAAAATGTGGACTGGCGCTTAAGCGCGATAGTTTAAAAACATGTGCAAAATTAATATTCTAGAAGGGAAAACCACCTAAAAGTTTGCAAAAATAT
Source organism: Phalaenopsis hybrid cultivar (assembly GCA_002079205.1). Taxonomy (NCBI): domain Eukaryota; kingdom Viridiplantae; phylum Streptophyta; class Magnoliopsida; order Asparagales; family Orchidaceae; genus Phalaenopsis; species Phalaenopsis hybrid cultivar. The sequence continues at coordinate 271,859 of JXCR01012137.1, read as the reverse complement.
CTCTTGGCAATTTCTAAACGTGTCTAAGAGTTATTGGAAGAATTTAGGCCTATAAATAGAAGGGTTTAGCGAAGGAATTTCACTAAGAGTTATTGGAAGAATTTAGGCCTATAAATAGAAGGGTTTAGTGAAGGAATTTCACCCAAGATCATTTCTAGCCCTAAAGCCTAAAAGAGAGAGAGATTTTAAGATGATGTCTTCATGGGAGATGGATTTGAAGAAGAAGGATGATACCATGAGGAATAAATTCATTATTCAAAGTGCACAAGAGATGTATACGATTTCTTAGCCGTTGGTATTGAAGAGATATTAGAGAAGATCAACAAAATTGAAAATACCATGTATGTACTCTAGACTAAGGTATTGGAGATTCATACACGTCTTGAGCCACACTAGTTATATATAGGAAGAGGATAAGGAAATGTTTCTTAAGCAAAAGTGGATTGAAGAAGATTGCATCAGAACACGCCACCTCCGTCCGTTTTATCAACTTTATATTCCAGTTGCCCCAGAAGAGACTAATGAAAGACATGAATTTATTTTTTTCTAATGAAGAATGGAATTAAGTTTTATGTTTATTTTTGTGTAAAGTCATTGTCTTTAAGTGTTTTTAGTATTTAAGACATGTGTTAGTGTTTATTTTACTTATGTGTTTAATTGTGAATGTGTGTTAAGTGTTTGTACTTAAGGAAATTATCTCTTCTGAGACTCTTTGGAGTGAGAATTAAGTGTTAATTGAATTTATACTTCTTTGTGAACTAATATAAGTTTGTTTTTGTGAAAATTTTGTGTTGTTTTAGCCTCGAATTGAAATAGTTATTAAGGAGAATTTTGAGAGAGAGAGAGAGAGGAGTTATAGGAACTTGAAAATAGTCAATTAAGTGTTATAAGACCATTTAGGGGTGGTTTACTTAGGCAAATAGTGAATTTTACCTAAATTTAAAAATTTTGAAAATAATTCACTGGCGCCTAAGCGCCAAATATCGCGCTTAAGCGCGAGCTAACCCGAGAGGCAGACGCCTGAGCACCATTTACCCACGCTTAAGAGTCGGTTCGCGAAAGGTTAAAAGTGAAATTTTGGTCTGAAAACACCATTTTTAACGCCTCTTGTCATCTTCTACCTCTCAAAATTGTGATTTTAAGGGCTAGGTCACACCATTAAGTGAAGATTTCTTGGTGGAATCAAGAAAAATTTACTAGATTCGGATTCCTTGAGGTAAGAGCTTTACTTCTATGCAAAAATTTTGGATTTTCACCATGCATTTTTAGTACAATTGGAAGAATTTGAAAATTCACTATTAATGATGAAAAATGAGGAAAAATCTATGGAAATTGCTTGGAAAGTTTAGTTTGTGCGTTTGGAAGTTTAGTTTAGTGATTTAAACTTGATTTTTGAAGTTATTTTTGGAATTTATAAATTTTGTAAAATGGCACCAAGAATGAAGAGGAATAGAGGAAAAATCTGGTTTGATTTGAGTAAATTTGTTAGTTTGAAGGCTCAAGATTGATACAGTGACGGTCTAGAGTCACGAAAATTGATTCTAGAGCGATGTTTTATAAATCCGGGTGGAGATGTGAAAGGTTTAATTTTTTTCCCACAGTGAGAACAGTTCTATTGTTTCTCTGTTGTCGCAGTGATTTCTATTGTGAGGGAGTTCTATGCAAATCTCCTTGAAGCTGAAGAAAATTGAGTTATGGTTCAAGGAAAGTTGGTACCTTTTTTGCCAAAGGTAATCAACTTATTTTACCATTTACCACCGGATACTTTATGTTTTTATGCAAATTATAGTCCAACTGAAGCAGAGTTAGGTGAGATTATTTATACTTGACTATTGGGAGAGGACTTTGAAAGATTACTAATGAGATGAGAGTAAATTTCCCAACTTCAAAGTTATGTGAACCTTCAAAGGCCAAGCACTATTTCATTTCTGCTCGTCTGCTGTCGACCAATCACCTCAGTGAAGGGCCCATGGAAAGAGCAATGTTGAACTATTGTATTCAAGAGGAAAGCTCAACAACATAGGAGCTTTGATCTGTTAGACTATCATCAGTTCTGCTACAGCTGTTACAACTGCAGGTTTGGGATTTAATTTCTTGATCTTTTCCTTGTGCGAGCACACTGGGGTTAAAAATGATAGTTGGGAAGAAGTTATGTTACATATAAAGCCCATCACAAAGGTGAACGTGAAGACTTATTCTGAGTATTCAATTTTTGGCTGGAGAGGAGGATTTTCTAGGAGCTATGGAATGGAAATATTTTTTGAATCTACCTCTACTGCTTCTTCATCTAGATCATCTACTTCATGTGCTTCTACATCTAGAGGTGAGTCTACTAAAACTCAGGATGAGTTATTGCAGAAGATGATGAATAATATCAATTTTACCGCTGATAAGGTACAAAATTTAGAGCATTTTGCAGATCATAATAATGGTTATAATAGAAGGAAGAGTGATTATGAAGAGAAATTCCATGCATCTTTAGAAAGCCTGATTAGAGGTGAACTAAGAGTGCAATTTGCTCCATATCCTTGATATCCTGATTATGAGCCTGCAGAAAAATGGTACAATGGTGATTCTAATGATGAAGAGTAGAGCTCTTATTTTATGATTGTAATATGATATGAACTATGTGGTCTGGGCTTTCTACATTTGCATCTGTATGTTGTTTTGGACTATATTTTGTTTTGGACTTTTATGTTTTATTATTATTATGACGTTTGTGGTAGTTAGTATGTTATTTTTAAATTTTAGAGTAGTAACTGTTGTTTTGTGTTTAGTACTGTGATTTAGTTAGTTTAGAACTTAACTTAATTTCATATCTGTTATAAAGTAAAAAATCTTGCTAGCTTAGATCTTAAACTTGAAATTCAGAAACTGCTACCTTTAATTTTTCTTTTATCATGTTTGCAAGTATGTCTTTATGTTAAGATTGTGATGTCAGTAGTGTGTATGTTTG
>JXCR01012137.1:233360-262632 GCA_002079205.1 Phalaenopsis hybrid cultivar | reverse complement strand
TATATATATATATATATATATATATATATATATATAAATTAAAATGTCCTTCCGAAGCGAGCGACGAGATTTCGATTCCGGTGACCGACAGCTTCTTACGGGCAACTCCTCAACCAAAAATAGTCTCAACATTCTTAATGAAAATTTTTAAGTAGAGAAGATAGAATGCCTAAACTATATATTTGGAGAATTTACAATATTTTTGAACTAGATAGGAACTCATATTTTCAAACTTCTTTACAATAAAAATTTTTAAACTCTAAGTTGGTCTCATATACTAATGTTTTTCTCTAAATTGGACTACTATATTTCTACATCAAAATTTTAGAATATCCTAAAGAAACTTATTTACATAATCTAGTTGTTTTAGTTTTAAAAGATTGGAGTTTCACTTGAGGACAAGTAACATTTTAAGCTTGGGAGATTTTTATACATCTAAAATATATAGTCTTTATGTACATATTTTTATACTTATTTTTTGAGATATTATACTTTAATGAAAGGCATTTGTGTGTTTTTCTTTCAGGTACAATCAAATGGATGAAAATGATGAAAGGAGTGAAAAAAATCAAATTTGGAGCAAAAAAAAGGTGTGAAAATGAACTGAGGAGCCTAACCGCCTAGTACTGGTGCTTACGTGCCAGTGAAACAGTGGGAGCTTTACGTAAGTGTCAGGTATCTCACGCTTAAGCGCCAAAAGTACTTACTTGATGATTAAATGAATTTGGATGAATTTTTGAAGAGGTGTTTGAAGTAACCCTTGGTGAAAATGTGAGAAATAGTTAATGGACACAAAAATTCATTCAATTGGCTTTTGAAAGGAGGCAAATTCTAGAAGATTCATTGAATGTGTACACATTTTGAAGAGAAACCAAGGCACCTTTTGGAAAATTATAAAAGAAGTTTTGGATTGAAGAAGTATGGATGATTCATCATCATCCACAAGAATCCATCCAAAGCCAACCACCACAAGCCACCGTCGCCGCAACTTTTCTTTTTATTTGAAGTTGTAATTTGTATTATAAGAGAAGGAAGAGATTCAAAGGAACTTCAAGACTTTGATGGAGAGGATTGGAGATAAGTTTTTATCTTTGTGACTACATTTGGTTTTAATTTAGACTTCTTGTTAGTGTGCATGATTTCTACTTTTAAACTCAAGTGTAGTTGTGTTTTCTCCATGAATTATGAGTAGTTTTTTTTATCTTTTTCCATAAAATGATAAGTTATAAAGTATTGGATGGAGGTTGTGTGAATTATTGGTCTTTAGTGTTGGAAGAAGTTGTGATGATTTTAAACCTTGAACTTTGTTTACTTCGTGATTTGACCAATTAAGATGTTAATACATGTTGTGAGAACATGTAAGATCTGAGATGGTATTCTCTCAATCAATAAATAGTAACAATCACTTGAGATTGTATGGATGAGAATTTAATTCATATGATTGAATTTAAATAAATAGGGAATAAACTTTGAAGGGTGTAGAATTAGAGGACTTTAGAATGACAAGCTAAAGCCATTAATTTGATTTATAGTTTTAAGTTATGATATGAGATGTTAGCCCCCATGTGGAGGGAGAAGAGGGAACTCTAGAGTGAGAGCTAGTATCTTCTTTACCTAACCCGTCTTCAACACTATTCAACCAGTAAATTAGCCTTTGTTCTTTATAACATCTCTAGTAAGGGTAAAGAATATTATTGCTCCTATTTGGCACAACATAATTTAAATACTTTCACAAAAAATTTCTATACTTGTTACTGATTCATGATAAGGAAAAAGATATTTTATTTATATTGTCTTCATCTTGCAAATATCTAATTAAGTCAGTCAGTTGCTTACTTTATTTTCAATTATCAAAAATTACAAAAAGAATCGAACTTTCATTCCTATTATAGTATCTAGAGTTTAAGTAAGAATATTTGGCTAAGTAGAATTTGTTATCTAATTTCTCAAGTTTTGTAGTTGCATATTGTAGTTTTTCATGTGGGTTAGATATTTGAGACTTAATCAAAAAGTCCAAGATTACTTAATGACAATTCGTATACTTGTGTAGTATCCCATATTTAATTATAATAATTGTATTCTTATTTACTTCGAAGTCAAGTTTGTGCTTAGCAGTTGCTGGAGATCAAGTTTTGGGTGTCGTTGTGAAGTAAGAATTATAATTAAGGAAAAATTAAAAATATAATCGCATACATCACATTAACATATATAAAAAGAGTCGGGATCAGTTTCTGTGAGCGGGTCAATAACGCGCAAATTGAGATGTTTTGGCTCTATCGTCAAGGATTTTATCCAAATGACTGTAGATGATGATAAAAATTGTGCGAACTTATCCGAAATGTTATTTTTACCTAGAAAGGATACCTAGATTGTTGAGGTTCCGTGCACGAGTCAATAGCACACAAAACGAGGCACTTTGGCTTAATTTTTTACGAGTGTCAAGATGACCTTGTATGATGGAACAGAGTTTGTGAGCACATCTAAAATGTCATTTTTACCAAGAAAGGAAACTCATATTATTGGGGTTTGATGCACGGGTTAATAGCAGGCAAATTAAGACGTTTTAACTTAAAAAATTTGCATGTACACAAACGCACGCATGCACGCCTATGAGTGCAAACCAACACAAGCCAAATCTAGGATCCATGCAAGCTAAACCCATCCCCTTGGCTTCCCAAATCCAATTTCTTGGCTAGCCGAATCTAGCCTCACAACACCTCTGCACCCGAAGCTTTGTAACATCTCTTGTGCTCACTCGCACGCACCTGCACGCACTTAAGTGCACTTGTGCGGCGTGCTTGTGCTTGTGCACTTGTGCTTCCTCGCATCTCCAACATTTCTTGTGTGCGCTGTCGTGCACAAATCTAGCTATGCCTTCAATGCACTTGGCCAAACCCCCACGTCCATGCAGCTCCTCATGCTAGCAACCTCTGTTTGCGCACATCTGAGTAATTATGCATGTTGTGTGTGCACACTCATGCTGTTGCGTGCAACTATGCAAATATAGCTTTAAGCCCATTTTTTTTACTTTTTCACCCAAAATTACCTTTTCGGTCCATTCAAGTCACTGCATCATTGGTACACTCAACCATCTGAGTCACTGCCTCCTTGGCACACTCATTCTTCGAGCCATTGCTTCTTTAGCACATTTATTCCCAATGCACTGCTTTGAACACTCATTCAATTGATTGTTCCTATCCCAATAGGATGGTCTCGCTGCACTGAATATTTTTCATCTTCATGTGCATTTTTTTTATTATTTCTATAACAAAGCTAGCTTATTAGCTATGTGACCCTTCATTGGTCACTATATGTTAACGAGTATCGCCCGCAAGGATGCCTCGGTGGGGCAATACTGGCTATCATACAGTGATCGACAAACGTATGTCTTGTTAAGGTTCCAAGGGACTAATAGATGCCTTTTAGGCTTTTCTTCCCTTAAGAATTATTTTAAAAATATAAAAAATCATTATATTTTTATTATGTATGCATCATGATTTTCAAAATATATTTTGAATTAATTGCATCCTTAGCTTAGACCATATATAAGGTCCAACCTTTTAAAGCTTTCAAAACTTGCATTTAGTAGAATAACATAGAAATCTTAAAATATTTAGCACGTCCCTTTTTCCTACCCTTGCACACTAGTTGTTTTGATTAAAATACATGCTCTAGATTGTGTGCTAGGCTAGGATTATGATGCTTTGTAGTATTTTTGACACCCTGGCTATTATTCTTTATTGATTGGTTGCCCTAATAAAGCGTCATTTTCATTGTGCTTTTTGGTTTGTTGCATTTCTACCTAGTTGAGATATGCACAATAGTATACTAGGTCAGTTTTCTTGCAAGGAACCATGTCTAAAACACATACACATTTAAAATGGAGTAGCAAGTAATAATTTCAATGGTAACTCTTTTCTGCATGTGCTGCTAAGCTTCTCCCACCAGACATGGTTCATTTGCATTACATGATTTAAGTGTGCTAACCCTTTTTGCAATTGAGTCATTTTCTTTTATCATGTATTTGATAGATTACTTAGGATTGAGTCAGTATCAGAAATAAGATATCAGCACAAGTTCTGAGGTATACGACTCTTCAAACCACGTGACGAGGGACTAGGAATAGTAGGTCGTGTCTCATACCTTAAGTCTAAATTAATATTTTTGTATAAGTAATCCTTGTATGATAGGTTGAGAGTATACATTTGAACAAGATCGTATTGAAATACCTCAAAACACGGTATCCACAAAGAAACATGGAGGGCTCAAGTATAAGGTAATCCTTGTATGATAGGTTGAGAGTATACATTTGAACAAGAACGTATTGAAATACCTCAAAACACGGTATCCACAAAGAAAATCCCTACACAAGCTACCCATAACCAGAGAACCATAAAGAACATTTTTTTCTAGGGTCAAGAGCACTCCCAAAGGAAAGTATCCCTTCGGTTAATTACAACTTGAGGGATACCTAAGAATAATCTTGATGAAAGGAGTTTTGCTTATATTATTAGGATTGGTAAATAGTACACCAAAAAGATGGTTATTTCACATAAACATCTCGATGCTTTCAAAATTCTCGTTAAGAGATAAGGCAGAAAATGAATCTCTCACATTATAAATTAGTAGTGACTCATTGACATACAAGGGCCTATGAAATAACCAAGTCAACTTATAGGGTCCACACTATGTTTTCATGGACAGAGTGAGCCATAAGAGGATAGGGTGAATCACCATATCCCAAATGGGTGGTGGTCTATCCGCAATCATGTCTTACGAAAAGACATCAACAAGGTGTCAAAAGGATCAAAGAGCTCAAAGGGGCTCAAAAAAGGTGAAGCAGAGTAATCCTAAACATGTAGATATAGTCGGGTTAGGATACCACAGATCCGTCATCTCAAGCTATTAGAACCCTAAGTTTAGTTGGTTATAAAGGTAGGTGACCAACACAACTAAAGATACCTAGTCAGCAATTCATAAATTGCATCATCCAAGGAGACCTTGGTAGCCCTAAGGTCAAAGGAAGGAAACTCTAAGTCCTTTGACCTATAAAGGTAGAGCTTATAGAGGTGAGACTTATACTCACCAACTAAATGATGAAGATGTTATCAGAAGGAAAAGAAAAGAAAGGTCCAACTGAAAAGCTGAAAACATTCTCAATAAAGGACTTGCTCCCCATTTAAGTAGGGGAAGCCTCTAATAACCTATGTGTAATAGACAACCACCTAAGTAGAAATCAATGCTAGGCTAGTCAGGTTGAAGAAGCATGGGCACTTCTTCTCAGGACATGCAAATATGATGCAGTTATCTACCATAATCCTAAGTGTAAAGTTCTTATTAATATGATTGAGTAAAGTCCATACATGCAAACCATTTTAAAACTTGCCCAGAGGCCATGCAGAATGTTAAAGTACATGTTTTAAATTGTTGAACAATTTAATCTTAAATTTTGATTAATCTTGAATTTTTTATTCAATTTTTTTAAAAAAATTTTTATAATGTTAGGGCTCTCAAAGGGCCTAAATTATAATGTCAAATTCTCAAACAAACCGCAAGTAAGAAAAAAAAAACCAAAGGCAAATACCCAAGCATGCAATAAAAAAGTTAAAGGAAACATAAAAAAAATAATAACAAAGGTTGGTTCCACTAGGTCAACAACATTTCTCAGAGACAGAAAAAAATGGCTAAGCACCCATATGTACATACATGGTCCTAGTTCTATACATCAATATCAAAATTTGGAATTAAGATACGGGACAGGAGCATCTGCTCCTAGTCTCCCACCACATGGTTTTGCACCTTAAGTGCCTTGGAACCCATGCCCATTTCTTATTTCCATTATAAGACTCTCATAAGGACTCTAAAAAGTACATGTTGAAAGTCAAAATTGGAATTGACTTGTATGAAAATTGATATAACATAAAAGCCATCTACATACAATATAGTGAACCATGCCGGTGGGAGGAGAGCTTACAACACTTGTACAAAAGACATTAGCATGAATCATTACAAATCCTCCTTATTTTACAAGACTCCCTACAAAAAAAACAACTCATAATATACTAGTGTTTAAGTCTAAAACCCAGTAAACATGCACCAAAAGCACAAAAGTGATGCCTAGTCAAGGCAACCAAACCAGTAGAGAACTATAGGCAGGGCATCAAAAAAAGACTACCTACCATCCTAGTCCTAACCTAGCACACCATCTATTGTAGTGTCTTAACTAGAATCTAAGTGAATGCATAGTGGAGAAGTAAAGTCACGGTGTATGATTTTGGCAGGGTCTCCAAATCGGCCCCATCCTAAAGATCCAAGGTATCTAAAATATGTCACTAAATAGAGTGACATTTTGAATGGGTGGCCTCACATATGGCAAAATATATAATTTTTAAAATAATAGTGGATAATATATATTAAAAAAAATCTATTTTATACTTTAAAATAAAGGTTCATTAAACGCAGGTCCATAACATGAAAGTGAAATATGTTAGAGCCCTTGGATCCTTAGTACAATCATACAGTTCATTGCTCGTAATAAAAAACATGCATTGCTCACTAAGATATCCTCATGAACAATGCTCATTTGAGTATTATGACCAACAAATGGGTCACTCTACTAATGAGTAGGACAAGCCATCAAGACAAATGGGATATGCATAGACAATCATGCAAAAGACCCAACACATTATGATTATTAACTGAAGCTTGAACAATCAAAATAGTCATCAAAAGGTTAGTCACACATCATGCAAATGTGAATGCAAGAATGCCACATGCATACAAAACACATGGAAAGGGCATACCAGGTACTTGATACCTATAAAGAAGAATTACATAATCTATGGGAAATTAAGTTGAATGTCATGCAATGAGCAGAAAAATGCTACGAATGTGTTTGCATCAAGTATAAGACACTAATAAGGGAATTAATTCATACCCGAGAGGAAGAAAAATAAGCACATGAAAAAATACAATCAGTGAAACAAGACCCAAAGTAAAAAGGCAAGCATACAAAATGCAAAGTTCTGAAAAAGCTGGGTTGTGTGATTTGTGCTAAGTGAGAACTGCATAACTAGGATGGAAATACATTGTTCCTTTCACGAGATCAATGGCTATAAAGCATAACTCATACTAAGCACTGTGTGAGATACCTAAGACATTCCTAGATGGCATCATATGGAGTGAGGTATCACGGCTCTCATTAAAGTGATATGTGCAAAGGATGGTCTTATATGAGGATCATCCCTTCACGAAGAGTGCAAGCATGTCTCTGTGCACACAATGAAGTATGTGGGAAAGACACTTGTAGGTGTAGGTGCTCAAACAGACACCGAAAGTAAGGGTGCTCAAAGAGATACCTAAACATGTCAAATATTAAAGAAAAGAATGCAAGGTAAACATAAAAGCACATGCAATGAAATATGCCAAGCATAATGTCCAATAAGGGGGGTTCGAACACGTGTAAATAGATACAAAAACCATCCAAGAAAGCAACATAATGCAAACAAGCATGCATATGTGCCCCAGTCAAACAAAATTGGTCAAATATGGCCCAACCAGACAAGAAGTGATTGGTTAATTGGGCCAAAGTGGCCAATCAAAGCAAAGTGATTGGATGATCAAGCCAGATGACAATCAATCCATATGAGATTGGTAGATCAATCCAGGTTGGTCAATCAAACCACAGTGCTCGGATGATCGAGTGGCGATGGCGATTGGACTAAAAAAGCTTAGTTAATCTATACGGAGCAATCATTCAAACCAAAGTGATCAAATGATTGAACCAAGATGACAATCAAACTGAAAGAGATTGCTTGATCAAGATAGGGTTACCTATCAAACCAAAGTGATCCAACAATCGAGCCGAGATGGTGATCAAACTGAAAGAAATTGGTCAATTGAGCTAGATTGGATGATCAAACCAAAGTGATCGTACGATCAAGCCAGAGTGGCAATCATACCAAAAGGATAGAGTGATCAGACTGGGACGATCGATCAAATCTAAGTGATTAGATGATCGAGCAGGGGTGGTGACCATACTTAAAGGACAGAGTGATCAGACCGAGATGTCCCATCAAACCTAAGTGTTCAGAAAATTGAGTTGGGATAGTGATCATACTGAAAGGATAGGTGATCAGACAGGGATGACCGATCAAACCCGAGTGATCGAACAATCGAGCCAGGCGGCAATCATACTATAAGGATAGGAAGATTAGAGGATTGAAATGGAAAGGCGGTTGTACCAATGTGCTTACTCAATTAATTTGAAATTATGTGAAAATACAATAAATGAGAATGAAAGCCACACAACCCAATGAATTTGATGACACATCAAACTCATCCTGTCAACCTCACGTAGGACTAGGATTAGCAATGGTGAGGTGTACCAATGTCATATTAAGTGAGGCAATATGATGCCCACCTTCATTTGACTGGTACAAAATAAAGGATCTCTTACGCGGAGGACTTTCCATCTCTGAGAGAACAAGGATCAAAGGAAATTTTTTGTTCGCTTGGTCGGTTGATACACCAAAATAATTTACTATTTTATGTATACATTTTATGATTATTTTGGTGATTTTGCACTTTAAAGAAGGGTATTTTCATGTTTTTGTTGCAGAAATATCAATTTTAGGAATTTAGAGCAAAAAATTGCAAAAGTGAGGAAATTTGGAGCCAAAAATAGAGATTTTCGTGATCCTGACGCCGAAGGTGCCAGATTGGCGCCTGAAGCACCATTTTCTAGATAGCTGGTGTGAGAAGTGCTAGAAACTAGTGCCAGAGGTGCCATTTTTAAGAGAAGCAACACTAGAAGTTCCAGTTTGGTGTCAGTAGCACCAGAATCTGGAGAACAGTGCAGGCTTCATTAGGCTGGCACCAAAGGCGCCAAAAGCATCAGAATCCAAAGAACAACGCGGACTTCATTAGTCTAGCACCAAAGGCGCTAGAACTAAATGCATTAGTGTCAGAGATGAATTAAAATGGAGTAAGGCATTTTATGGCTATTTTTTATCATTTTTTGTTGGCTCCAAATAATTCAAACGTCTCATGGAGTGGTTCAATGAATCTAGAAACTTTGGAAGGCTCTTTAATGAAGAGATATGTCTCTTGGATGAAGGTTCATATCTCTTGGTGCAAAAATGTGTGACTTTTAGGGGAAAAATTAAAGGGAGTTTTGAATTCCTTTTGAAAGAATTCTGGCCCTAATTAAAAAGATAGAAGTCTAGAGAAGAAAGGGGGGCGTGAGATAAAGAGAAGGATTTTGGTGTGATAGAGAAGGGAGAATTTTCTTCTAGGACTGTAAGAGGAGATGAAAGGTGAGAGATTTCTTCTTTATTACACTTTTAAGAGAGAATTGAGCGTGACTGTAAAGAGAGAAATTTTTTAAAAGGGAACTTCTAGGGATTTGCTTGGGAAGGAGTGTGAGATAAGTTGTTTTCATTTCTTTCGTTGTTTTGTAAACTTATTTTTATATATGAAATTTGTGTTTTGTCGTGTCCTTCTTATGAATTATAAGTAGTCTTATTTTTCTTTCTCCCTACAATGAAATATGGTTTTGTGAAGAATTAGTTTTGTTTTGTAAGGTTTAAAATGTCAATAAATTGTGATTCGACCTCTGATCTTCATTTACTTTTCAATCTAGTCAATTGAAAGATTAAAAATTGTTAAGAAACATACGATCCAAAAGGGCTATGTTTTCTAAAATGAGATAAGATTCACATTCAATTTCAAGGGTGAGAATGTAATACATGGGGCTACATGCAAATAAATAGGGAAATATACTTTGACAAGCACAGAATTAGAGGTTTTAAGGTGACAGATTAAAATCCCTAATTTTGTGGAGTTGCTTAGAAACTAAAGCGAGATTGTTAGCCCACAGGCAAAGGAGAAGTTGCGGTGGCAATCAGTATCCTCTCAACCTAACCACATATTTAGGGACCAAAGTATGTATTAGTCAATGTTCTTTATGCCTCTCAGAGGGAAAAGACTAGAATTGCTCCTATTTGGCACAATATAATTTTATATGTATTTTAAATGATTTTAATTTCCTCATATTCCTTAAACTCATTGTAAAGGAGAATGATGCTTTCTTTAAATTTGAACTCTTCATTTCAATACTTTGATTAGTCTTTATAAGTTTATTTTTGAAGTTTAGCAATTAGTTTAGTTAACTTGGTTCTTTTAACTGCATTTCATTTAGCGCACATTAAATTTACTTTGGAATTATTTTGCTTAAGTAAGTTTTATAGTTTGAATATTTTGTTTGACGTTATAACATAATAATTCCCAACTCCATGTGGGGTCGATACTTAGGACTCCATTATAGCCCTCTATTACATGAGCGATACATATACTTGTGTTATTATTACGAGTTTGGTAGCTTAGAGATTTTAAAAGATAAAATTATTTATACTGGATTTATTTTTATTAGGATTGAAGTGTATATTTACTATTAGTGCTAATAGCTCAGCCCATGCATCAAGTTTTTTTTTGGCGCTATTGCCGGGGAGTAATGGTAAATTACTTTATAATTGAGAACATTGTATTTAAACTAAAAAACTATTTGTAGTTTAATTAAATACTTTTATATTTTAGTGTGTTTGCTTATTTTTATTGCTTATCATGTTTTTGTATGCATAGTTTAAGATAGGTAGGTTTAATACCTTATGATTCAGAGTTAGAAAGAACAATTTGAAATTTTGAAAACAACAAAAAGAGAGATAATTTGAACAAAATTGCTTGCAACTTAATTAATTCTGGAAATGAAAATGAACATCATCAGAGTCCTTTAAGAGATTATGCTAATTTTACAGCATATGAAATTCATTTGAGTATACAGAACCCTGCTATAGTTAACAATTACTTTGAACTTAAACCTTCTATTATCCAAATTTTGCAAAATAATTATTTTGGTAGAACACTGACTGAAGATCCTAACTTACACCTTGCAAGTTTTCTAGAATTGTGTACTACATTTAAATATGATGTAGTGTCTAATGATGCCATCAGACTCAGAATATTTTCTTTTTAACTAAGGGATAAATCTAAGATGTTGTTAAACTCGTTAGCACCTGGATCTATCAAAAACTGGGGAAACTTATCAAAAAAAAATTTATATAAATATTTCCCATCATAAAAAACTGCTAAGCTTAGAAATGATATTACATTTTTTGTCAGTTTGAAGGGGAATCAATTTATGAAACTTGAGAAAGATTTAAAGATCTCCTTAAGAAGTGTCCACACCATGTATTGCCAGATTGGTTAATAATTCAAACTTTTTATAATGGATTGGTTGGATCTCTTAGATCAATAGCTGATGTTGCTGCTGGGGGATCATTAATGTAAAAACCATTTGATGAAATGTATTCTTTAATTGAAGAGATGGCTACTATTAATTTTCAGTGGCCCTCTGAAAGGGTAAACACAAAAAGAGTAGCTAGTATTCATGATTTTGATACAATATCTATATTGGATGCTCAAATTATTGCAATATCAAAGAAGATAGATCAATATGGAATGAATTATTCTCATACACCTCTTGTGCTAGAGGAAAATTCATTAGGACAAATGATAGAATCCCAATCTTTGTATGAGACCTTAAAGGCCATAAATAACCAATCTAATAATCCTTATTCCAATTATTATAATCCTGGTTGGAAAAATCACCTTAATTTCAGTTGGAGTAACAATAACTCTAATGTTGTAAATCCTTAATGGGGGAACAATGTTGTAAATACATTGGGAAACTCTAACAATTAAGGAAATTCAAACTACAAACCTTATTACCCTACATGTTTCAATAACAATTTACAGAGTAAGGAGAAGAAATTGTCAGTGGAAGAATTAATATTACAAATGGGAAGTCAATGAGCTGTAATTAGAAATATGAAAATCAATTGGGATGTATTGCTACTACACTTAACAATAAACCTCCAGCACGTTGTCTAGTAATGTTGAAGTTAATCCTAAAGATTAAAATAAAGATCAAATTAAGGCTATTCAACTGAGAAGTGGAAAAGAATTGGAAACAAAAGTTCAAAAAGAAGTTGAAGATGAAAAAGAAGGGGTGGAAAATGAAAAATTTAATGAAGATTTTCATTTTGAGTCAGAATATCCTATGAAACCAATGAAAATTACTGTAAAAGGACCACCACCTCCATTTCCTTAGATATTGAAGCAAGAAAATAAAGATAACCAATTTAAAAAAAATTTGGAAATATTGAGAAGATTGACAATAAACATTTTATTTGTTGAAACCCCGAAACAAATGTCAAGCTATGAGAAGTTTATGAAGGATATACTTAATAAATAAAGGAAGTTTACAGATAATGAGATTGTTGCACTTAGTGAAGAGTGTAGTGCTATAATTCAGAAAAAACTTTCTGAAAAACTTAAAGATCCTGGTAGTTTTACTATTCATTGTGCTATTGGAAAAAGATTTTTTAGAAAATTTTTATGTGATTTGGAAGCCATAATTAATCTTATGCCTCTATCAATTTTTAGAAGCTTGGGTTTAGGAAAAATTTCACCTACTACTGTAACTCTTCAGTTAGTTGATCGTTTGATTACCTATCCTGAAGGAGTTATAGAAGATGTTTTGGTAAAGGTTGATAAATTTATCTTTCTTGTGGATTTATTGTGTTAAATATGAAGGAAGATAAAGAAATTCCTATTATTTTAGGAAGACCATTTCTTGCCACTAGAAGTGCTTTGATAGATGTACAGAAAGGACAATTAACAATGAGAGATAACAATCAAGAGGTCACATTTAATATTGAAAAGTTAATGAGATATCCAGCAAAAGGAAGTGAGGATGAATGCTTCAAATTGAAAATTAACGACTATTTAAGCAATGAATATTTCATGAATACATTTGAAAAGAAAACTAAAGAATAATATTTGGAGTATGAAGATGAGGATATAATTCAAGATGAATTTATGGAAGTGAGTAATGAAGAATTGGATTATGTTTAGAAACAACTTGAATTATTATATCCTACGGATAATAACAAAAATTGGATTTCATCTCTTTAGGAACCTCCTGAACTAGAAATGAAAATATTTCCTACACATTTAAAATACGTGTTTTTAGGAGATTTATCTACATTACCTTTTATTGTATCCTTAGAATTAACTGAAGCACAAGAACAAAAGTTGTTGGAAACTTTAAAAAGATATAAGAAATCTTTTGGATGTACTTTAGCTGATATTAAATGAATCAGACCTTCAATTTGTATGCATAAAATTTTATTAAAAGAACATCATGAATCAAAAGCAGATCCTCAATGAAGATTAAACCTGATGATGAAACAAGTTGTTAAGAAAGAGATTTTGAAATAGTTAGATGAGGGAATAATATATCTTATTTCAGCAGTGCTTGGGTGAGTTCAATTCACTATGTTCCAAAGAAAGGAGGTGTGGCTATAGTGACAAATGAGAATAATGAATTAATACCAATAATATAATTTACTGGATGGTCGATCTTCTTAGATTATAGAAAATTAAATTTGGCTGTCAGGAAAGATCACTTTTCTTTACCCTTTTTGGACCATATGTTAAATAGACTAGTTAGGCACTGATATTTTTTCTTTTTAGATGGATATGCCGGCTATCATCAAATACCAATTGCTCTAGAGGATCAACAGAAGAAAACATTTATTAGTCCTTATGGTACTTTTGTTTTTCGACAAATGCCCTTTGGTTTATGTAAAGCGCCTACAATATTTCAAAGATGTATGATATCAATTTTCAGTGATTTAATTGAAAAAGGGATAGAAGTCTTTATGGATGATTTTTTTGTGTTTGGGACTTCATTTGAAATATGTTTAAATTATTTAAAGAAAATTCTAGAATGATGTGAAAAGACGAATCTACTATTAAACTGGGAAAAAATATCAATTTATAGTTGCAGGAGGAATTATGCTTGGCATAAAATTTTAGAAAATGTCATGAAAGTAGATCAGGCAAAAATTTAAGTAATATCTAACCTACGTCCACCTACTACTGTAAGAGAATTTAGGAGTTTTTTAGGACATGTTGCTTTTTACAAACGATATATCAAAGATTTTTCAAAAATTACAAAGCCTTTATGTCAACTTTTGGAAAAAGATGTAAAATTTGATTTCAATCAAGAGTGTCTTAATACATTTGAAACAATGAAAGAAAATTTAATCACTGCTCCTATAATTATTTTATTTGATTGAGAGAAACCATTTGAATTAATGTGTGATGTTAGTGATTTTGCAATTGGAGCTGTTTTAGGGCAGAGAAATGACAAAATTTTTAAAGTTATATACTACGCTAGTAAAACTCTCCATGATCATCAAATTAATTATACCACTAATGAAAAAGAGTTATTAGTCATTGTTTATGCTTTTGATAAATTTAGGTCATATCTATTTGGAGCAAAATGTGTTATGCATACAGACCACTCGGCTATAAAATATTTGATGAAAAAGAAGAATGCACAACTAAGATTAATTAGATGGGTACTTCTGATGCAAGAATTTGATTTTATGGTAGTCAATAGGAAAGGAACTGATAATCAAATTGTTGATCATTTATCGTGACTGGAATAGGAAGAAACATTTGATCTTGAAAAATAAATTAATGAAACTTTTCCTGATGAGCAACTTTATGTTGTTGAAGGATTGAAAATACCATAGTATGCTGATATTGTAAACTACATTGTTAGTAGTATTTTACCATATGGGTTGACAAAACAACAAGAGAAGAAGTTTATTCATGACGCAAAATTTTACTTTTTGGATGACCCATATTTGTACAAACAATACAAATATTTAGTTATGCGGAGATGTGTGTCATATGAAGAAATTTAAGAAATTATTCAAAAATGTCATGATTTTGAATTTAGAGGTCATTTTGGGATTGATAGAACTTCTCACAAAATTTTAAAATNATATATATATATATATATATACGCTTTCTTTATGAATTTTGTGTATTTAAGAGATTTACATATTAAGAAAATACATTAAAACATCATTACTTACTGAATTATATGGAAAATTTGAGATTCGTATGGATTTAAAACAAAACAGTGCAGAAATCTAAACTGGCGCCTGAGGTGCCATTTTTCAGAGAGCTGGCGCCATAAGCGCCGCAGCGAAGGAAACGTTTTGGATGATTCAAAAGGCGGTTTTTGATGGTTTTTTGCAAGATTTCTTTCAAGTAACTCCCAAAAACTGAATCCAAAATATATTTAAGAGAAGAAAACAAAGGGAAATCCACCATTTTTCAATATCTATGGCTTCCCACTCTAAGCAAACCGCTAGATATGGAATTTTTCAGCAGGAAAAAGTTCATCAATTTTGAT
The DNA here is from genome assembly GCA_002079205.1 of Phalaenopsis hybrid cultivar. Taxonomy (NCBI): domain Eukaryota; kingdom Viridiplantae; phylum Streptophyta; class Magnoliopsida; order Asparagales; family Orchidaceae; genus Phalaenopsis; species Phalaenopsis hybrid cultivar. The sequence goes on along the minus strand of JXCR01012137.1, from coordinate 247,295 downwards.
GTGCAGAAGTTATACGATCGAGTTCTTGTGAAGAAGGGACTAATCAAGAAGCAAGGCTTTGTGAATCGAGGATTTAACACACCGAATACTTGAGTGGAGGAGATTATTGCATAGAGACGTTAGGAAGTACTTTGTAATACTACTGTGGTTATAGTAGTTCCTGTTGTAAAGGATTTTTACGCTAATTGATCCCAACTTCCTATATATATGTTTATTGTGATGTATGTGATTATATGCTTAACTTCCTTAATAATAATTCTTACTTTTCCATGACGCCAAAAACTTGATCCCAATCAAAAGCTAAGTAATTCTTCACTATGGAGCAAATAAGAATAAAATTATAATATTTAAATATGCGACTATATGCAAGTATATATATCATTATCAAGTAATATATGACTTTTTAATTAAGCCCCGAATATCAAACCAACAAAGAAAACATGACAATATGCACTCTACAAAATAGGAGAAATTAGATAACAAAATTCAACTTAGCAAAATATTCTTACTTAAACTAGAGATGCTGTAATATGAATTAAATTTTGATTCTTTTTTGTAATTTTTTGGATAATTGAAAATAAAGTAAGAAATTAACTAACTTATCTAAATATTTGCAAGATGAAGACAGTATAAATAGAATATCTTTCTCCTTATCATGAATCAGTAACAAGTATAGAAAATCTGTTGTGGAAGTATTCTAATTGTGTTGTGTAAAATAGGAGCAATAATATTTTTTATCCTTACTAGAGATGTTATAAAGAACATTGACAAATCTATAGTTTGAATAGTTTTGAAAACCGGTTAGGTAGGGATGATACTAGCTCTCACTTTAAAGTTCCTTCTTCTCTCTTCACCCAGGGGCTAACATCTAGTATCAAAACCTAAAAGTATAAATCAAATTGGGGGCTTTAGCATGTCACTCTAAAGCCCTCTAATTATACACCCTTGAAAATTTATTTTCCTATTTATTTGCACTCAACCCCATGAACTACATTCTAATCCATGAAATTAAATGTGATGCTTATCATTTGTTTCCTAAGACAACACCATCTTGGATCTTACATGTTCTCACAATAGGTATTAACATCTGGTTAAATCAATGACTAAATGAAGTACAAGGTTTCAAATCACCACAACTTCTTCCAACATTGTAGTCCAATATTTCACACAAGTTTCTTTCAATACTTAATCACTTATAATTTTAAGAAAAAAGATAAAGGAAACTACTTAGAATTCATGGAGAAAATACAACAACACTTGAGTTTAAAAGTAAAAATCATGCACACAAACAAGAAACTTAAATTAAAACCAAGTGTAGTCACAAGGATAAACACTTATCTCAAATCCTCTCCACCAAATGTCTTGAAGTTCCTTTGAATTCTCTTCCTTCACTCGCAATACAAACTCAAACTCAAAATAAAATAAAAAGACAGCCGGCGGTGGCGACGGTTACTAGGATGAATGATGGCTGTTGGATGTGGATTAGGTGGCCTCTCTCTTTAATGATTCGAGTCTTTAATAAAAATCCAAGGGATGCCTTGGTGCATCTTCAAAATGTGTCTCCATTCAATAAATCTACTAGAAGTTGCCTCCTTTCAAAAGCAATTGAATGAACTTTTGTGTCCATGAACTATTTCTCGCATTTTTACCAGGGATTGCTTCAAACACCTCTTCAAAAAGTTATCCAAATTTAATGAATCACCAAATAACTACTTCTGGTGCTTAACCGTGGGGTACCTGGCACTTCGGGCGTGTAAGCGCCAATACTAGGCGCTTAAGCGCCTCAGATTATTTTTGCACCTTCTTCATTTTTTCTCCTAATTTGATCCTTTCTCACTCCTTCCATTTTTCATCAATTTGATTGAAACTGAAACAAAACACACAAATACCTTTCATTAAAGTGCAATATCTCAAAAAATAGGTATAAAAATGTGTACAAAAAAATTATATATTTTAGGTGTATCAAAATCCCCCAAACTGAAAATGTTACTTGTCCTCAAGCGACACTTCAAAATTTTAAAAAATAAATAAGTAGATTATGTATATAAGTTTCTTTAGAAGTTTCTAAAATTTTGACGTAGAAATATAGTAGTCCAATTTAGAAAAAATGTTAATAAATGAGACCAACTTAGAGTTTAGAAATTCTTAATGTAAAGAAGTCTGAAAATATGAGTTTCTATCTAGTTCAGAAATATTGTAGATACTCCAAATATAGAGTTTAGGCATTTTATAATCTCCACTTAAATATTTTTATTAAGCATAATTTTACTTACTATATTATATCCTTAAGATTAAGAGTTTCTAGAGTCTTATAATTTAAAAAGATCAGATGTGAAACTATTTTTTTGATTAGGCACTAATCATCAAGCTTCTCCTCCCTTTTTCAACTTTCTTTTCTTTTCTTTTTCTTTTCTCTTTCTTTTTCTCTTTTCTTTTTTTTTTCTTTTTATTTTCTTCTTTTCAGGCAATGATTACTATGTCTGAATAGGCCTTTAATGATTTTGAATCCCACTCCACCTTTTCTAAAGCAATGAGTTGATATATTTCCTTTACTTAAAAATATAATAATTGTTTTGAAAATTATTTTCAATAAAACAAATTTAAGTTTTGAAAATAAAAGTCTAACTATTTTATATTTTTCAAAAATACAATTTCTCCTACTAAAGATAGTTACACAATATTTATCATTTCCACACTTAAAATGTTTAACTTTAAGTTTTTCTTCATTACTATAAATTTTAACTAAATTCTCTTACTCATTTCCATACTCAAAATTTTACTTCCCTAATATAACTTCATATACATGATCATTTTTCTTTAAATCAAAATCAAATTTATTTGAAATACATTTAAGAACAAATAAATTTTAAGTCTTTAGAAAATTTTTTATCCCTCCCCCAAACTTAATTTTTAATAGAATAAAACATTTCAGTGGTACATATAAATTTTAGCAGGAATGAAAACTAAAAATAACATGCTAGCAGAAATTTTTAAATCCTAAATATGCTAGTACAAAAATTAAAAACAGGAGTAAAAATTAAATTGATCAAATTTTAAAAAGATTCATTAAACTTTTATGCAGTGGAGTATATCATAAAAGCAAAAAAATACACTAACAAACATACAAAACTACAACGTAAAGAAAAATATCTAGTAGTAAACTGAAAATTTTAAACATGCAGCTTTTAAGAAACAAGTTAGCTATATTCTAAACCTTCCTAAGATCCAGAATTAAGTTCAGCACCTACTAACTAACTACAATAAACAACACAATTAAGAGAATTGCTACCAAAAAAATATAATAACTACTCACAAAAACATAAATACATCACAGTAGTGTCTAATGAAACAAAACATAACAAAATTTAACAATCTTAACAATTTCATCTCCAAAACACAGCAAAAAATACAAAATAACTGCACCATCAATAGTTCACACAATAAATTAAAAATCAAACTAAAATATAGAATCCAGTCTAATCATCCTTATCCTCTACACCACTCTTATCACCATGCCAAGGAGTTACAGGCTCATATGATGGATATCTTGGATATTGAGGAAAAAATACATCTTGGTTACCTCTCCTGAGGTTTTCCATTGCTAAGTTGTGCTCTTCCTCATGATCACTACATCTTCTTATATATTCATCCATATGTTCTGCAAAATTCTCTAAATTTAATACCTTATCAGTAGTATTGTTAACGTTGTCCAAAATCCTCTGCAGTAGTTGTGACTGAGAATCAGATCCAGAAGTTTGACCCTGTGATGTAGAAGCACGTGAAATAGAAGCTCAAGATGTTGAAACTATAAACTACTAGAAAATTCACCCCTCCAGTCAAAAATGGAATGATGTGAATAAGATTTCACATTCACACTGGTAATAGGCTTGAGTGGCTGCAATATCTCCTCCCAGCTATCAAATCTAACTCTAGTCTGCTCGCATAAAGAAAATATCAAGTATGCAAATCCCAAACCTGCAGTAGTTGTGGCAACGATAAAACTACAAATAACATTATAAATCAAAGCCCCAATGTTGATGGGCTTGAACTACTGGATGCAATAGTTCAAAGTTGCTCGATCACTGGTCACTTTACTAAGATGATTGGTAGGCAGCAGACCAGAAGAAATGAAATAGTGTCATTTCTTTACAGTGGCATCTAACTTTGAAGTGGGGAAGTTGACTCTTGTCTCATTAGTTATCTTCCATAACCCTTTTCCTCCAGTCAACGATGAAATAATCTCGTCTAACTCCTCCTCATTTAAACTATAGTTTGAATAAAAACATAAAGAGTTCAGGGGAAAATGATAAAACTGATTTATTACCTAAGATGAGAAAGGCACTGTCTTTCCTCTAACCATAACTCCTTCTTCATCTTCGGGGAGATTCACATAGAACCCCCATGCAATAGAATAACTGACATAACACAAAAATAACAAAATTGCTCCCACTGGCGGCGAATAATCAAATCCTCCATAGCTCCTCCTGGACTTTTAAAACAACGCTCAAAAATCAACTTTCTTGACTGCAGTGCATCACTGTATCAATCCTGAGCTCTAGCACTTACAAACTTGCTTGAATCAAATTGGGCCTTTCCCATGCTCCTCTTCATTCTTGGTATATATATATATATATAATTCACAATAAATTCCAAATTCAACTCTAAATCACTAAACATAACTCCTAAAAGCTTAAACTACCAAATTCATGAATTTCCCAAAGATTTTCCTCAAATTTTTACCAGGAGTAGTGATTTTTGGGTAGAACAGGAATGTACTCAAAATACATGGTTAAAATAAAAATTTTTTACAAATAAGTGAAGCTCTTACCTCAAGGATATCAAATCTAGCAATTTTTGCTCCAAATCACCAAGAAATCTTAGTGTAAGGTGTGCCCTAATCTTCAAATCGCGACAGCTCGAGGAAGGGAACGAATTCGAGGTACAAAAATGGAGTTTTTGGACTGAATCATCACTTAAAACCATTCACAAACTGGTTTACGTGAACCAGTGCTTAATTGCGAATGGTTCGGTGCTTAAGCACCCATCTCTCGGTTTAGGCAGTGCTTAAGTGTGGGGTCTTGGTGCTTAGGCACTAGTTCAGAAATCTTGATTTTTTTTTGTTTATAAGTGAAATGCACTTCTAACCTAAGTCTACCAACCCTACATGGTCTCAAAACTCTTTAATAATTATTTTCTTCCCTTTCAACTCTCCTCTTACTCAAGATTCACCAATCTTAACTAATTCGATTCAACATAAAATAACACAAAATTTTCACACAAACAAACACTTATATTCATTCACTAACAATTACAAATATTTTTAATTCAAAAATTCACAATTCAAATAGTCTTGGATGAGAAAATTTCTAAACACAAACACTAAACAATGATAATATAAAAAACATACTAAACACACTTAACATAGAAAAACAAACATTAAAAGACAGAAACACTAAACAAAGAACTTAATTTTGCTCTTCGTTTGGTGGAACGAATCTTGGCCTATCATTAGTCTCTCCATCAATATTTGGAATGTAAATCTGATAAAATGGACGGTGGTTAATAACTCTGGTTGAATCTTCTTCAATCCCTTTGTTCTTCAAATACATAGCCTTGTCTGCTTCTTCTATAAAACTGGTATGGCTAAACTGCATCTTAAGTTTTCATCCTATAGGATCTAGATGTGCGTTAACTTCCATCACTTTCGCTTCAATTGAAGCCATGTCAGCATCAATTTTAGTGATTTTCTTCGTTATTCCTTCGATACTAATGGCTAGGAAACCATTATATAACTCTTGCACACTCTGAATAACAAACTTCTTTCTCATTACCTCTTCCTTTTTCTTCAAATCACTCTCCCAAGATGACATCTTTCCAAAACACTCTCTTCTCACTTATGATTTAGGGTTAAAATTGAATTGTGGTAAAAATCCTTACATAACCCCTCTATTTTAAGGCTCCAAACTCCCATATAACTCATAGGTACATCATAGAACTGCATCTTAGAACTGCTCTCCCATATTAAAGTCAACCAAATCATGATTAAAACTTCTAGAAACTGAAATTTGCACATGTTTTTAACTTTTGTGCTTAAGCGTTGATTATTGGCTCTTAAGCAACAATGCTCAATTTAGCACAAGTCAACTTAACGTATAATTACTCGTTCTAACATGTCTAAGTCATCTCTTAAGGTCTTAGAATAATCACTAAATCATTATATATTCAAAATACTATCAAAATTTTCTAAATCAGACACAACAACAAAACAATAAAAACAAACACAAAGATCACTATGGATTCCTCCCACAGAGCGCTTGGTTTAACTTCATCATCCCGGTGTAACCAGTGTTTATTTTGATTGGCCCAACATCAAAAAATCATTTAATTTAAGTTGGTCACCTAAAAAGTAGGATTTCAACCTGTGAACATTTACTTTGAATATTTTATCAGTTTTAGGATCTTTGATATTCAGAGCTCCATAGGGATAAACCTTCATCACAACAAATAAGCCCATCCACCTGAACTTAAGTTTTCCTGGAAATAATCTTAACCTTGCATTATAAAGCAAAAATTATTGCCCTGGATAAAAATTTTTAGTAAGAATCCTTTGATCATGCCACATCTTCATCTTTTCTTTGTAAATCTTAACACTTTCACAAAATTCATTCCTTATCTCTTCAAGCTCATTCAACTGCAATAGCCTTTTCTCACCAGCATCTTTAAATTGTAATTAAATTCTCTAATAGCCCAATATGTTTTATGCTCAAGTTTAATTGGTAAGTGATAAGCCTATAGGAGTTTTGTAAGTAGTCCTATAAGCCCACAAAGCATAATCAAGTTTTACTGACCAATCCATTTTAGTTGGATTCACAAATTCTTCCAATATTCTGTTAATTTCATGATTGGATAATTCAAACAAACCACTTGTCTGAGGATGATAAGTAGTAGTCATTTTATGGTTAATATGATATTTCTTTAATAACTTCTTCATTATTGCATTTTTGAAATGACTTCCTCTGTCAGTTATGATTACTCTTAGCATCCTAAATTTATAAAATATATTCATTCTTAAAAACTTTGCAACACTTTCAGCATCACATTGAGGTAAAGCAATAGCTTCTATCCATTTGGATACATAATCTAATGCTAACAATATATAAATTCCTTAAATATGGTATAAATAGTACCATGAAATATAATCCACAAACATCAAATATCTCAACTTCTAAAACAAAATTAAGGGGCATCTCATTCTTCCTAGAAGTATTGCCTACTCATTCACATCGATCAAAAGTTTTGACATATGTGTTGACATCTATAAAGATTCTAGGCCAATAAAATCCAAGTTGTAAAATTTTGTATGTTATTTTATCAACACCAAAATGTCCCTCAAAATCAGAATTATGATATTTTTGGATAATTTCATAAATTAATTCTAAAGGCACACATCTTCGAATAATTAGATCCTTCCCTTATTTATCTAAGAACGGGTTATCCTAAAAATAAGTCTTAGCTTCAAAAAAAAAAATCGTCTTCTAATGGTATGTTATTCCATACGGTATAATATCACTAACAATGAAATTCACAATGTCGGCATACCATGGAGCACACCACTCATTAATCAATTCCTCATCTGAAAAATATTCATTAATCTCTTTTCAAAGCAGAGTGATTTTTCTAATTCCAGCCTGCACAAATGATCAACAATTTGATTCTCATCTCTCGTCCTATCTACTATCATAAAATTAAATTCTTGTAAAGGAAGAACCCATATTATCAGTCTTGGCTTTGCATCTTTCTTTTTATTAAATACTAATAATAGAATGATCTGTATGCATAATACATTTAATTTCAATTAAGTATGATCTAAATTTATCAAAAACATATACTACAGCTAAGAACTCTTTCTCAGTTGTGGTATAATTAATTTGAGCTTCATTAAGAGTTCTACTAGGATAGTGGATAACTTTGAAAATTTTATCTTGTTTTTGTCCTACACAGCTCCAATAGCATAATCACTTGCATCACACATTCATTCAAAAAAATTTTCCCAATCTGGTGAAACAATAATTGGTGCAGTGACTAATTTTTCTTTTAATAATTCAAAAGCTTTTAGGCACTTTTTATCAAAATTAAAAATTACAACTTTTTTCAAATAAATGACGTAGAGGCTTAGCAACTATTGAAAAGCCTTTAATATACCGCTTGTAAAATCCATCATATCCTAAAAAACTCTTTTTTTTCCTTCACACTTTTTGGGTAAGGTAAATTAGAGATCATTTGAACTTTTGTGGGGTCTACTTCCATATCTTTTTCTGAAATTTGATGTCCCAAAACTATTCCTCTTGCTACCATAAATTGGCATTTTTCCTAGTTAAGCACTAAATTTGTTTCTTCACAACGCTTAAGAACTTTTGATAAATGTTCTAAACTTGATTCAAATGAAGTTCCAAACACTGAAAAATCATCCATAAAAAATTTAATCCCTTTTTCAATTAAATCAAAAAAAAATAACCACATACATCTTTGAAATGTAGCAAGTGCATTACATAAACCAAAGGGCATTCTGCTAAAATAAAATTTACCATAGGGACTGATAAAAGTTTTTTCTCTTGATCCTCAAGAGCTATTTGTATTTGTTGATAACCGGTATATCCATCCAGAAAATAAAAGTATTTATGCCCAACTAGTCTATCTAACATTTGATCTAGAAAGGGTAGTGGAAAATGATCTTTCCTAGTGGCGAGATTTAATTTTCTATAATCAATGCATAGTTGTCATCATGTGACTTGTCTTGTTGGTATTAACTTGTAACATTCATTCAAAGTCACAGTCACTCTTCCTTTCTTAGGAACGCGGTGAATTGGACTAACCCAAGCTCTATCTGAAATATGGTAGATAATTCCAGCATCTAAAAAACTTTAAAATTTCTTTCTTAACAACTTTTTTCATAATAGGATTCAATCTCCTTTGAGTATCAGCCCTGGGTTTACAGTTCTCTTTCATATGAACTTTATGCATACAAATTGAAGGTTTGATTCCTTTTATATCAATAATTGTCCATCCAAAGGCCTTCTTGTAACTCCTTAAAGTTTTCATCAAAGTATCTTCTTTTTCTGTAGTTAATTTTGAGAAAATTATAACAGGTGAAGCTACCAAGATCTTTAAGCATTTCAGAAAGCTTTTTCTGAATTATTGTGTTGCACTCCTCGCTAAGTGCAATAGTTTTCTGTTAAGATTATCCTTCATAAACTTCATATAGCTTGGCATTTTTCCTAAGGCTTCAACAAATGGAATATTAATTGTAAGCTTCTTAAAATTTTCATAAATTTTGAAAATTGTTTGTCCAACTTTTGTTGTCGGAGCCTCTGAGGAAATGGAGGTGGTGGTTTTTCTAAGTCAACTTTAAGTGGAGAAATATGTATCTTTAAACATTTTGAAGCATCCTCTTTTGGTTCTTCAATCTTTTCTCTCTCTGCTTCAAACTCTTTTTGAACTCTATCTTCCAATTCTCTTCCGCTTCTAAGTTGAACGGCCTTTACTTGTTCTTTATTCTGATCTTTTGGATTTACTTCTGTATTGCTAGGAAGTGTTCTTTATGATATATTACTTAATGAATTTGTTATTTGTATTAAATAATTCTTAATATTTTTAATTGTAGCTCCTTGACTTTGTAATTGATTTCTTATTTATAACACCACTTCTTCTATAAATAATTTCTTCTCCTTAAATTATGGATTACTGTTAAAACCTGGAGGATAAGTAGGCTTATAATTACTATTCCCATGGTTGTTCCAGTTTCCCAATGGGTTTACTTTGTTGTTTTCTGATTGCTAGTTATTGTCACCTGAAGTATTATTCTAGTTGAAGTTAGGATGGTTCTTTTAACCTAGGATATAATAGTTTGAATATGGGTTATTTTGCTTATTGTTTATGGAAGTCAAAGTTTCTAGTGATGCTTGAGAATCTACCATTTAGCCTAATGAATTCTCTTCAACCATTACAATTAGTTGAAAAAAAATCATTCCAAATTGGTCTAACTTCCATGAAATTGCAGCAACTTGATTTGCTAACATTGCAAAAGCATCAATTTCAAGAATACTGGCTACTTCCTTAAGATTTACCCTTTCAGAAGGCCATTGAAAATTATTTGTAGTCATCTCTTCAATTAAAGCATAAGCGTCATTAAATGGTCTTGACATCTATGAACCACTAGCAGCGGCATCGCTAATAGATCTAAGAGATCCAACTAATCTATTATAAAAGGTTTGAATTATTAACCAATCTGGTATAGCATGGTGTGGACACTTTCTTAAAAGTTCTTTAAGTCATTCCCATGCTTCATGAATATATTCCCCTTCAAACTGATAAAAATATGTAATATCATTTCTAAACTTCATAGTTTTTAATGGTGAAAAATATTTAACAAGGAATTTTTGCACTAAATCACTCCAAATTCTGATAGATCCAGGAGATAACGAATGTAATCATATCTTAGTCTTATCTCTTAGTGAGAAAGGAAATAATCTAATTCACATAGCATCATCAGATACACCATCATATTTAAATGTAGCACACAATTTTAAAAAATTGGCAAGATGTAAATTTAGATCTTCAGTTGGTGCTCCCCCAAACTAATTATTTGATACCATTTAAATAATATTGGGTTTAAGCTCAAATGAATTAGCCACTATAGTGGTTGAATACTATAATGAAGTTCATCTACCATAGGGTTTGCATAATCTCTTAAAGGTTTAAATGCTTCAGCATTTTGTTTATTTTGATTTGTAATTTATTGAAATTTTTCAATAATTTTTATTTTTTATTTTTTCTAATAGTTCTTTCTAATTCAAAATTGTAAGGCACAAGTCCTATGGAACTTGAACTACACATGCATTACTATGAAACACATAAAATAAAATAAAATAACACATAAACAAGAATTTTATATAAAAACAACACTACAATATTCCTATAATAAATCTTAAAGTTTAAATAAGTCTTTATAAAATAACTTTCTAAAAACTTTTGAAAATTTTGTAATTTTCCCCTGCAGTAGTGCCAAAAACTTCATCCCGACTTTCTATATATATGTTTATTGTGATGTATGAGCTTATATGTTTAATTTCCTTAATAATAATTCTTACTTTGCAATGGCGCCAAAAACTTGATAAAGCAAATAATAATAAAGTTATAATATTTAAATATGGGATACTACACAAGTATACGTATCATTATCAAGTAATATAGGATATTTCTATTAATGCCCCGAATATCAAACCCACAGAGAAAACTTGACTATATGCACTCTACAAAACAAGAGAAATTAGATAACAAAATTCTACTTAACAAAATATTCTTACTTAAACTTGAGATCCTATAATAGGAATGAAATTTTGATTCTTTTTGTAATTTTTTGGATAAATGAAAATAAAATAAGCAATTAACTAACTTATCTAATTATTTGCAAGATGAAGGCAATATAAATAGAATATATTTTTTCTTATCATGAATCAACAATAAGTACAACAAATCTGTTGTGGAAGTATTCTAATCGTGTTGTGCAAAATAGGAGCAATAATATTCTTTACTCTTATTAGAGATGATATAAAGAACATTGGCTAATCTATAGTTTGAATAGTTTTGAAGACCGATTAGGTAGAAAAGATACTAGCCTCACTCTAGAGTTTCTTCTCCCTCCACCTGGGGGCTAACATCTCGTATCAAAACCTAAAACTATAAATCAAATTGGTGGCTTTAGCCTGTCACTCTAAATTCTTCTAATTCTACACCCTTGAAAGTTTATTTCCTTATTTATTTGCACTCAACCCCATGACCTACATTCTCATCCATGAAATTAAATGTGATTATTACCATTTGTTGCCTGAGACAATACCATCTCGGATCTTACATGTTCTCACAAAAGGTATTAACATCTTAATTGGCCAAATCAAGGAGTAAATGAAGTACAGAGTTTCAAATCATCACAACTTATTCCAACATTGAAGTACAATACTTCACACAACCTCCTTTCAATACTTAATCAATTATCATTTTAAGGAAAAAGATAAAGAAAACTACTCAGAATTCATGGAGAAAACACAACCACACTTGAGTTTAAAAGTAGAAATCATGTTCACAAATAAGAAATCTAAAAAAAATTAAATGTAGCCACAAAGATAAACACTTATCTCAAATCCTCTCCACCAAATGTTTTGAAGTTCCTTTGAATCTCTTCCTTTACTCACAAGACAAACTTAAACTCAAAATAAAATAAAAAGGCGGCCGACGGCGATTACTAAGATGAATGATGGCTGCTGGATGTAGAATAGATGGCCTGTCTCTTTAATGATCTAAGTATTCTTTAAAAAAAATCAAAGGGGTGCATTGGTGTCTCTTCAAAATGTGTCTCCATTCAATGAATCTTCTAGAAGTTGTCTCCTTTCAAAAGCCAATTGAATGAATTTTAGTGTTCATGAACTATTTCCCACATTTTTACCAAGGGTTGCTTCAAGCACCTCTTCAAAAAGTCGTCCAAATTCAATGAATCATCAAATAACTACTTTTGACGCTTAAGCGCGGGGTACCTGGCGCTTGGCGCGGCTCTCTCTGAATAACTTGCGTGTAAGCGCCAGTACTGGGCGCTTTCATTTTTGCACATTCTTCATTTTTACTCCAAATTTGATCATTTTTCACTCCTTTTACCATTTTTCATCGATTTGATTGTACCTGAAAGAAAAATGCACAAAAATATTTGATTAAAGCGCAATATCTCAAACATTAGGTATAAAAATGTGTACGAAAATATTATATATTTTAGGTGTATCACTAATCTTCATGGAATTAACCAAGGATTTGTCTATGTTCAAGGCAGGTGGGTATAATTTACTCCTTCGAGAATAAACGATATGTTTATGATTGAAAGCATTCATATTTGTCACTATGAGAATTTCGTCCCTACGAGAGACAATATGGATGAACTTTATAGATACTTTATTGATGAAATAACAGACATATAAGTTTTTCTTCATAATTATTAAATCCTATATCAAAGGTGTGGCATTTCTTTATTGCATCAAAATTACTTTATACTATGAAAATTAGTAAAGTGATGAAGGAAAGTGCAATTTTGAATTATTGTATTCAAACCGAAAGACCTTTTGATTTTGGTTCTTTAATAGTAAAGTTTGTTTTGGGTTTAATCATCAATGGATCAACTTCTGGACTGGGACATCCATCTACCATATTCTTATTATGTAACCAGTCACAAGTGCCTTATGAAAGTTGGGAAAAAGTGCTTCTCCCATGGAAGCTTATGGACTCAGAAGTTTATTGCAACTGCATAGGAATTGGGGAGGAGAACGACATGAATATATTGATGGATCAAGCATCTCAAAATTCATCGCCTATTTAGCTTTACTTTTGTTCAAAAGCACTTTTGAAAAGGATTAAGAAGTTGGAAAAAGAGGTACAGAAGCTTATGCATTCAATAGGAAATATTTCTGAAATACTTGACCATTTGGATTAGAGGATGAAGGAACACTTCAAACACACTGGACGTATTGAAGAAGGTTTGGTGCGCATGTTTAAGAAAAATGCTTAAGTAGAAGAAGATTCGACGGACGAATTTCCTTACCGACTTTCTTACAACTTGTAAGTGCACTACCAATCCATGGGAAACATTCAAGAAGATGATAATGAAGATAATGTTTGAACTCGTTTTAGTATGTAATTCATAGTTATAATTGCTTTTACATGTTATGTGTTTGCATTGGATTTGATTTACTTTTATTGTGGAACCATAAATGTATTTTTGTTAAATGTTTTATATTTAGACTTCAGTTTTAGTTTGTTGGCTTGATTTTAACGTTGAATTAAGTGTGTTGGCTTGACAACTGTTAGATTGTAATCGTTCGGATTATATATATATATATA
>JXCR01012137.1:209404-233167 GCA_002079205.1 Phalaenopsis hybrid cultivar | reverse complement strand
ATATATATATATATATATATATATATATATATATATATATATGAGTTTTATGTTGTTTATGAAATTATGTGTTAGAAAATTGTTTAATTATGAGTATAAGTGTTTAACTAAGTTAATTAGAGGTTGATGTGGTGCGGTACTCGGCAGATTTTCGAAGAAAATTGAGATACGAAAATTTTTGGCGTTGGCGCCTCAAGCGCTACTTTCCCAAAAACACCCAAATCCACTTAAAACTACAAAATACCCATGAAAAACTCCATTTTTACTGCTTGGGTCATCTCATACCTCTTAACCAAGGTCAAAACTCAACCTAGGGCTTCACATTTGGGGGATTAGAGGAGATTTCAAAGCTTAAACATTTTGGATTTCATCTTCACTTGGTAAGAGCTTCACTTTAACCTAGAAAATTTTTTATTTTCACCATAAATTTACCCTACATTTTGGAAATTCAAAAATTTGAGAGTTTTTTGAAGAAATTTAAAGATAACCCATGGTGAAAATTTTCTTACCAAATATTCCTACTTTTGGAGTTTAATTTATGATATTGTGAAGTAATTTGGTTTTATTTGAATTTATATAGAAATTCTTATGGCTCCAAGGGTAAAGAAGGGAAAGCCTTTGTATTAATTTTAAGGCCCAACATAACTATAATATTGTAATTGGGCTTGGGGAAATTGATTTAGGAGCGAGCATTTTCAAATTCGAGAGGAGAGATCAAGAGGTTGATTATTACTCGGAAGTGGGAAAATTTTTGCTACTTCACCACAGTAGACATTGTTCTGGTGATTCAAGGATTCTATGTCAATCTTCGGGTGACAACGGATGATCACATTTATGTTTGAGGTAAGCAAGTTGCATTTACTCAAAGAAGAATCAATGAACTTTATGGACTAAGAAATGTATTTCATTATGAGTATGATGCATTTGTAATGATTGATTCATCACTTGAAGAAGTAATTGCATATTTGACTAATGGAAGAGGAGAATGTAAAATTAAAATAAATCACAAAGTTAACTTCTCCACTTTCATGTTAAATTTTTAATCTAAGACATGTCATTACTTTATCTCTGCAAAGTTGCTTCCAACTAATCACCTGAGCAAAGTAACTAAGGAAAGAGCAGTACTGAATTTCAGCATTTAGCAAATGAAAGCAGTGGATATTGGTGCTCTTATTGTGCATAATGCTTAGAGCATTGCTAGAAGTGGGATAGGTAGTGGTTTGGGATATCTTGTCCTAATTTTCACTTTATGTGAACAATCAGGAGTACAATTTGATAGAAATGAAGAAACACTGCAACCACTGAAACCCATTGAAAAATCTATTGTTCATAAATTTGAATCATTTGCTGGATCTAGGAGTGGAAGTAGTGATAGACCCTCCGCATCAGCTGCAGGACCATCTACTTCTGGTTCTGTTTCACTTGAAAATAATATGGAGCAGTTAATGATTCACCAATTAGATCTTATAGCAATGCATAACAGAAAAGGTGATATAGAAGCCATAAATTCCTATAATGATGAATATAAGAAGAAAAGAGTCCAGCACGACATTGCATATGAAGAGGCGATGATTATATTCTTGATGGGTGACCATACAGTAGAGTTTCCTACATGCCCCAGCTTCACGCTTTATGTGCATGGAGAAGAAGAAGAAGAAGAAGAAGAAGAAGAGGAAGAGGAAGATGATGAAGAGTAAAATTGTATTTAGGTTTTGTTTGTTTTTAAGTGTTGTTATTTGTTTTATTTTATTATTGATGATATGAGTAGAACAATTTATGTGTTTAATTTTTTGATCTATTGAACTGGTATATGTAATAGTAAATTGTAAACTTTTATTTTTCAGCATTTTTAGTTGCTTTAATTTATTGTTTATGTCCTTAATTTATCTTTTCTTAGCAAATCATTTGATATATTATGTCTCATTTAATGTTTTAAATCCCGTAGTTTTTCAGTTAGCACCTGCAAAATATTAAGAGCCAAGTTTCATATTCAAAATCCTCTACAAGTTAGTTTTATTTTATGCATTTACTGTTTTCTTTCACCTGCAAATTTTTCATACTACATGCTTTACTTAATATTTTAAAAACTTAAGTTTGGGGGGAAAGCAAAATTTCTTTAGAAGAAGTGAACACAATTTTGTTTGTCCTCAATTAACTATACTTTTAACAATTAATTTAACATGACCATGGATATTAGAGTTTAATTTTAAATAACTATATTTTTGTTTGTAAATATTATTGTAAATTTAAGCAAAAATCTTAAATAATGAAGGTCAATTCTAGAGTTAAGATATCTAGTATGAAAGAATAAGATTATATTTTTCTATTTAAAGTAAAAGAAATTGTATTTTTTAAGTATTAAGAATCTTAGAGATTCATGTAAGAAGAAAAGAATCAAAATTTATTAAAAATCTTCAAAGTTAGTATAAATTTATAAAGTGAAGGAAGGTAAGAAGTTTTGACTATCCAAATATAGTAATCCTCACATGAAAAAGAAAAGAATAAGGATTGAAAAAGATCCTAAAGAAAATAAAAGAAAAAAAAAAGAAAAATTTGTGAGGGGAAGGTTGAGGAGATATCTAATAAAAATTTGTCTTCAGTTGAATCAACTTGAGGAAAAAGACTTTATTACATTTTCTAAACTTGTATTTGAGTATTAGCATCCTTATTAATAAAGTTTTCATGAATTTTTTTTTCATATGAATATTTTAAGTATCTTTGATATAACAAATTATAATTCTTCTTTTAATAAATGGAGATTCAGAACTCTTAGACTTAATTATTATGTGTTCTTAAACTTTTAGTTTTAACCTAAGTTATTGAAATTTTTTCTTATGTTATACTATTATATTTATTAAGACAAAATATAGAAGTGTATAAGTTAATCTTTGTCATAAGTTATATTTTTATATAATAAAAAGATTCACTTGAGAATAAGTAAAATTTAAGTTTCAGGGATTTTGATACAACAAAATAATATATTGTTTTATGTATACATTTTATGCTTATTTTGGTGATATTGCACTTTAAATAAATATATTTTCATGATTTTGTTGCAGGAATATTTATTTTAAGCATTTGGAGCAAAAGGTAGCAAAAAAGAGGAAATTTGGAGCCAAAATAGAGATTTCCATGATCTTAGCACCAGATTGGAGCCTGAAGCACCATTTTCCAGAAACTGGTGTCAGAGGTTCCATTTTACAAAGAAGCAGTGCCAAAAGTGCCAAATTGGCGCCAGAAGTGCCACAGCACAGTGAATAGCGCATACTTCATTAGCTTGGCGCCAGAAGTGTCAAAATCCAAAGAACAGTGCAGACTTCATTAAGTTGGCCCTAGAGGTGCCAGAACTTGCGGCAGAAGTGTCATAGATGAATTAAGATGAAGTAAGGCAGTTTGTGACTATTTTTTAGAGGTTTTTGCAGGCTCCAAACAATTCAAACGTTCCATAGAGTGGTTCAATGCTTCTAGACAATTTGGAAGACTCTTTAATGAAGAAATGTTTCTTGGATGAAGGAACATATCTCTTGGTTCAAAAAGGTGTGACTTTTTGGGGCAAAATTGGAGGGAATGTTGAATTCCTTTTGAACGAAGGCTGAGAGAAAGATTTTGGCATGAGAGAGAAGGGTGGATTTTCTTCTAGGGTTGTAAGAAGAGAGGAAAGGTGAGAGATTTCTTCTTCATTACACTTTTAAGAGAGAATTGAGTGTGATTATAAAGAGAGAATGTGCTTAAAGGGAACTTCTAGGGATTTTCTTTGGAAGGAGTGTTAGATAAGTTGTGTTCTTTTCTTTCGCTGTTTTGTAAACTTATTTTTATATATGAAATTCGTGTTTTATCATATCCTTCTCATGAATTCTGAGTAGTCTTCTTTATCTTTCTCCCTATAATGAGATATGGTTTTGTGAAAAATTAATTTTATTTTGTAAGGTTTTAAATGTCAATAAATTATGATGATTCAAACTCTGATCTTCATTTATTTTTTGATTTGGCCAATTGAAAGGTTAAAATTTGTTGAGAAACATACGATCCGAAAGGGCTATGCTTTCTACAACATTGTAAGAGTTACATTCAATTTCATAGGTGAGAATGTAATTCATAGCTTGGGGAAATATACTTTGATTGGCTTGGAATTGGAGATTTTAAGGTGGCAGATTAAAATCCCCAATTTGGTTGAGTTGTTTGGAAACTAAAGCAAGGTTGTTAGCCCTCAGGCAAGGGAGAAGTGAGAGTTCTGGAGTGGCAGTCAGTATCCTCTCAACCTAACCACAAATTTAGGGACGAAACTCTAGATTAGTTAATGTTCTTTTTGCACTCTCAGTTGGTAAATAATAGGATTGCTCCTATTTAGCACAATACAATTTTATATGTATTTTAAATGATTTTAATTTCTTCACATTCCATAAATTCATTGTAAAGGGAAATGATGCTTTCTTAAATTTGAACTCATCATTTCAAAACTTTGTTTAGTCTTTATAAGTTTACATCCTTTCAACACAATCAAGATCCGCCCAAATCTACATGCATATCACTCAATTCTTATGATTTTACAAATCTAATACCTGAAGTTTGATTTTTACATACATGCCAACTTACATACCCATGAAAAGGTATATTGAACTTTTTAAAAGTTATAAAAATGGTGATATATTTGTATGTAATATGCAGGTATAAGTGTAAAAAAGTAAATTTTAGATATTACATGATTGCATGTGATTATTGAATTCTAACTAACTTTGTGAGTTGGGATTTATCTCTGAGCTCTTTGATCTCTCTTTTGTCTGAAAAATGGAAAGATAGAATATTTAGTATTTATAGAATCATATTTTGATAAATTAAGCTAAAGTCTCGAGATATTCTGTTGAAATATTTATGCATTTAATATATTATTTATGTTTAAAATTTGATAGAATAAAGCACCTAAACAATCCCCAACTATTTACGCAAGCCTATTTTTGTCCAAGTCTATAAAATTATCAAATAGTTCCTGAATATATTAAAATTGAGTTCTTTCATGAATGACCATTTTAATCCCAATTTACAATTTGGATTATTTTGTTACTTCTATAAAGTCTGGGGTTTAAAACGGTGCTATGTAAATAGTCAGAGACTACTTCGGCATTTGCTCAAATTTGAAATGATTTAATTATTAAAATAATATATGAGTAAAAATAAGTAGTTAAATATTAAATATATAAATACATTAAAAAAATTAATATATTATGTAAATTTTCATAAAAACTAAATGCATTTTACAAACAGTGAAAGGTAGCATTAGAAAAATCACGGAAGGTCGTTGAAGTTTTAATGACAGTAGTAAATATATGGAGCCAAGTGGAGATCTCAGCAATGAATTGAAATAATTTGATTTAATTAAAAGCATATAATATTAAAAAACCTATATCCAAAATAAATATATATTTAATTTTTTTAAGAAATTTTTTTTAATAAATAGCATCTCAGCTTAAATGATTTCAGACTTCGTCAAATCGAGTCATTATTCCATGCGAACAGTGGACGCAACTTGTGTCCGCTGTCCAATGAGAAAAATTAAAAAAAAATCAGACCCCACCGACAAACACTTTTGGTAGGGGAAGGATTTTAACATACCTAATAATTTTTTCCGTCAAATCAGTAGCCTAGAAGCTGAAAAGAGAAGAGTTGATCGAAAACGGTGCCGCAGAGAAACACCAAATTAGAGATGATTGGAGACCGCGATGGAGGTTCAACTTTATAGATCTGAAGTCGTGCTTACCCTATAGGTTCAAATTCACTCACCTAGAATTGCAAAATTCTTCCAGAACAGAACATCCAACTATGGTAAAAAGAACTTGAAGGACTGGATGAAGCTCGCTTGAGAGCAAAACAAAACCTCAAACTATACAAATCATGAATGATTCAAGCACACGACAAGTTGGTTAGACCTTGAACTTTTTGTGTAGGAGAATTGGTTCTTGTTCTCAAGAGACAAATTCTAACTCACTGAAAAATCGGCGGTGAGTTTGAGCCAACTTGGGAGGGGTTTATGCAATTGAAATAATTGTATCAAGGAGATTCTTACCAATTGGAAGATTACATGGGAGAACATCAAATACCCCTAATTAAAAAAATATTATGTGCAAAATGGTGTATGTAAGGAGACATGAGGGTCAAATTATTATAGAATCTTTTAATGAAAATTTGAATTGTCCATCTATTCAATTTGAAACTGATTCATGAAAATTTGAATCGTTCATCTATCCAATACCCCTAATCCAACATGTTCAATCAGAAATTGATTGCTTGTCCGATCTAGATGAGCAGCAGGATTACTTCAGCGCCGACTTGTTCTCAGCCGCTTGAAAATCATGGTTTTATCATAAACCGAAGAAGCAAATTTGATCGCGAGAACCTTCCTGGACATGAAAATTTCTAATCCAATAGTCGTGTAAGAAAAAAAAATAGTAAAAAAAATGAGATAAAAAACAAACCTTCGCCCCTTCATGGCATTCTCACCTTCGTGGATCTCCAACAACCAATCATGATTTGTCCGTGAATCACACCCCAATGATTAGAGTGTAAAAATGAATAAGAAAGAGAGAAAGACAGAGAAAATGAAGAATAATGAATATTATAATTTCTTGTCTATCAACCTATTCTCGTAAAATGATCTCCCTACTTTTAGGGGAGAGGATATTATATGTGATATTACATTTATCCCCGCTTTAACGGGGTTGCATGGGTTTATATATATGAGCATTTTGCTCGCCTAACCTATGACTTAGTCCGTTGGGCTAGTAGGACTTCAGCTTGGTAAAGCTGGTTCAACCAACTAGGTTGTCTTGCGCCCGGTAGGTTGGACTTTATTAGCTTCAGGTCGACAAAAACTAACTCAATCGGCTATATTTTGTTGAATGGTTGATCTAGTCTAATTATCGACAGCTGATCCCTTAATATGGATCTTCTATCAGCAAAACGAGAGTATGTCATCGCGCAGAGGACGAATCACCATGACCTGATAGATAGCTAATTTCTTGACGAGGTAGCCCTTTGGAATGATTGTGAGGCTCTATTGTATAGCCACTTTCTTGATCCCTTATGAGGAACCTCGGGGGCGTCAGTGTGATTGTTGGCGAGGAATTAGATCCTTAGATGCTTTCACACGACTTTAGCTTGAGTGCTTATCTGTCTTGCTCTAATTCGGTTGATGTGAACCAAGATCATTCTTTTGGTCTTTCTCTTGGCTCAATTAGTCGTTGCACTTAGCTCTGATAATTGCATTCAATCTGATAAGTGAGCTGGTCTCATGTCGGTATGCTCTCTTTTTTTTATTACAAGTTCCTTTCTTATGGGTTGTTAGATCTCTCGGGATCCACACAGGCGTATTCATGAAGTACACCCATGTTTTAGTAAATTCATGTTTAAGCACAATCGGAAGTAAAATTTCGGCTCCTAAATCCGAAAATTCGTAAATCTGCGCAACTTTTATATTTGTTTGTAAATCATATATCTGATGTTAAAGCCTATTCAAAAGTGCTACATAACACCCCCCTAAGTTTCAATGGACATAAAATATTACGCATTTTGTGCTCAAATGGACAGGGATTTTGATCATTCACCCTACCTGCCCAAAATACTAAAAAAAAAGTATGCTTTAACTAGAATTCTTTTGCTTAGAAAATAACAACATGAAAGTATTTTGCTTTATAAAAGTTAAAAATGATGTCCCTTTTAAAAGTTATAAAAATGAAGATATTTTTTTTTGTAATATCTAAGGTATAAGCGTAAAAAAGTAAATTTTGGATGTTAGATGATTGCATGTAATTTTTGAATTCTATCTTTCTTTGTGCATTTGGATTTATCTATGGGCTCTTTGATCCCTTTTATGTGAAAAATGGAAAAATGGAACATGTAGTATATATAGAATGACATTTTGATGAATTAAGCTAAAGTTTCAAAACATTCTATCATATAATTTATGCATTTAACATAATATTTGTGTATAAAATTTGATAGGATAAAGCGCCAAGAAAATCCCCAACTATTTACACAGGTCTATTACAGTATAAGAGTTTCTAATGGACTTTGGTAACCGATTTAATAAGTCTGTGAACTATTTTGATACTTCTATAAAACTTGGGGCTTAAAACAGCCCTATCTATATAGTTAGTGAATATTTTGGCAATTTACTCAAGTTTAATATAATTTAAATATTAAAATAATATATGAGCAAAAATAAATAGTAATTATCAAATATGCAAATACATAAGAAATTATGATATAATGTAAATATTCATAAAAACCAAAACGTGAAAGGTAGCATTAAGAAAATCACTGAAAGGTCGTTGAAGTTTTAATGGTAGCAGTAAATATATGGAGCCATGTGGGGATCTCAGCAGAGAATTAAAATATTTTTATTTAATAAAAATCATTTAATATTAAAAAAATTAATATCCAAAGTAAAAATATATTTATATTTTATTTTTTAAGAAAATAATTTTTAATATTACATTATCTCTGCTTAAATGACTTCAGACTTGGGCAAGTCAGCAGCGTGGAAGCTGAGAAGAGGAGAAAAGAGTTGATCGGAGACGGCGATGGGGAGAAAAATGGAAATAGAGATGATCGGACACGGCGATGGAGGAAAATGGTGGTGGCGGAGAAGGCGGAGGCGGCAGCGGCGAGCATGTATGGTGATGGCTCTTTTCTGCCTCTCCCCTGTTCTCCTACCTCTCCTCTGCTTTTCCTTTCCTCTATTCTGTATCGCTGCTCTCCTTCTCCGGAGCACGGCCGACGGAGCACGGAGTTGCATAAAACGGGGCCGCGACGGCGCCGGAATCGTGAATCAATGCGAGGAAGGAGGGATGCGGGATGGGATTAGCGGCGAACTGCTACGTCGGTACCTCGAGGATCAGATGAGGACCGTCGTTTCGGTAGTGGATTTCGACGGCGACTGCGACGGCTACGGTGACGGTGAATTGGACGGCGGCGGTAGCGAATAGTCGTAGTTGGCAGACAGACGGAGATGTACAGATTAGAGATAGCAAGGGAAGTTAGGAAGAGAATTTTCTGAAAGTTTTTATTTTTTTTTATTTTTTTTTTTGGAATTGAAAATAACTTTTGGCGTAATTTATTTTTCCAAAATTATGAATTTAAAAATTATAAATGTAAAAATTATATATAAAAATTCAATGAATTGTGTTATTTATATAAATCCCCTTTTTCCCATTGTGGAAGTGAATTTACTAGTATAAATATTACGTTTTAATTAGAGCTCTTTTACCTAGAAAATAACAATATGAAAGTAAAAGTTTGAAAAATCAAAAGCATAGTACTTTATAAAAAAGAATTAAATCTAAACTAATTTTTTTTTATTTTTGCAATAAGGGTGACGAGGGGGCTATGAAGAATCGGTATGAAGAGTTTGGTCCAGCTTTGTTGGACTGACCTGTCCCTAAGGGGAGAGGCTGCAAACACAACATCTCTCCCTTTTTTTTCTCTCCCCTTCACTCTTTCATTTCTAGTACTCTTCTATTTTAAGTCCTTATTAATTCTAAGTTCTAATTTATTTTACTCATCATTGCCTCATTTGAATTTCTATTAATAATTTCCTATTATAAGCCCTTACAAATTCTAAATTTTGATTTATTTTACTCATCTTTGCCTAATCGGGAATTCTATTAGTTTATTCATCATAGCCTAATCTGAATTCTTCTTATTTTTATTTTTCTTTCTTATTTTAAACATTGCCTAAAATGAGTTTTAGTCCTCATTATAAATAGGAAGTGTTATGCTTAAAGTTTTTCGGTTTTTGTTGTGTTTACTTTCAAATTTCCAATGTGGAGTCATTTTCCTTTTTATGGGGTTGTATCCGAGAAGAAGGTGCTACTCTGGTTGTATCCTACTCCGAGGTAATGATGTATATTCCTTTTTCATTTTTCCTAATCTTTCTACTCCACTCACCTTAGTCGTCGTCCTCTCCTCACTTCATCCCCACACTCAACCGCACTTCCTCAACAGCATAATCTTGTTATCCAGCCTCCCAAAATTTCTCACTACACCAATTCAACCTCCCCCAACAGCATAACCTTGATGTTTAGCTGCTCAAAGCACAACCTGTTGTCCAACTCTAGTACCCTTCATCCCAACCCTAGTCAACGTTGTTCTGCAGTTATTGTCGCAACCCTCCATCATTGTTGTCTTTATAGTTCTGCACCTTCCCCTCACTGCCATCATCATTCTTTTACTACGACCACTCCCGGCAATCATCCCGACCCATCTAGCCAACCTCCACCTCTCTTGGAATACACCTTAGAGGTGTTTGCTTAAGTTTTTCATGTTTTGTGTTGTTATTTACGTTATGTTGTGTCGTAGCCCTCTCTCTACATCAATAAAAGTTTGTTTTACATTTTTCATTGAATTTCTACTAGTTTCAGTATCATTTGGTATCACAGCTAGTCTACCCTTAGTCATATTCTAGGATTTCCTAGGCTCCACCTTACCCTTCCACCAAAAAATTTTCTTTCCTACCATGTACCACCTATTCCAAAACCAAGCCCTAAATTCTCTTTAGTGGTTTTTAAAAACAGCAATCCAAAATAAAATTTTTTATACATTCAATTAGTCTCATGCACCATCTTTCACCTCTCAACCCTAAACCCTAGTCATGCTACTAAGGAGTTACTACTAGAACCTATCCGGGAGGAGATACGACGAGAGATCCATTGACTTTGACTATAGATTACGAACTTGAAAGATGAAATACAATGGGAGGTTACCCTCGACCATGATCTGAAAAGTCGGGACACCACAAAATTGAAGAGCAGTTCAAATGAGAATTTTCATCTAATGACATCTTTCCCCATGGAACTCCCTTGTTCATGGATACATCTAATGCATTTCCTCTATGTGATCAAAAGGTACATGCAACTGTGGAACTCCCTTGTTCATGGATACATCTAATGCATTTCCTCTGTGTAATCAAAATAAACATGCAAATTTTGATGGGATTGTGGTTTTACTCTCCTAAAAGATGGAGATATTTTTTTTGAGACATAAAAATCACGCAGACTAGAAGATGCCTGTATCTAAAATTTCAATGGATAGTCTTAATAACGACCAACTGATAGCGTCACCGGTGTCTACACTACCAGCCCTCGCCCACTGTATTTCATATGAAGAGACAAAAGGCTAGTGTGAAGCTCTTGTTATTAGAATGAGACAGAAAATGTCAATTCTCCAAAACTTCAAGAGTCAGTGGGAAGACCCGGAAGATAATAAGAATCACCCATCAACTAAATTCTTACAAACCCTCAATCTCACAAAGACCCAACCTGTCAAAGAAAAGAAGCATACGAGATGTTTAATTGTTCAAAATTTGGCTGGGGAGAATATACTTAGTGGTGTACCTTCAGCTCAGATTATACTAAACCATAATGAATCGATAGGGAGGTAAGTGGGGAAAACTTCTCAGAAGGCTTAGTAGCCAGCGCAGTTACCAGTGGGATCCAGGGATGATCAGTGAGAACCAGAAGCTTCGACAAATGAGTTCGAAGCTCCCCCCAACCCCAGAAACCTGATGTCGGGGCTATGGAGGATTGGCCTAAAGAGTTTGGTTCAGCTTTGCTGAACCGGCCGGTCCCTAAGGGGAGGGGCTACCTACCCTACACCTCTTCCTTTCATTTTTCTCCCCCTCACTCTTCCTTCCTACTACTTTCCTATTATAATCATTACTATTGAATTTCAAAATAATGTGAAATTATTGTATTGGTATAACAGAAAGTATAAATAATCTTTACATGAATCCTATAATAGAAAAGACAAAAAAATGAAATAACATAAAAGGAAAGATAACTCAATATCTTCAATTAATCAATTCATATTAATTATTTGGAGATAAAAGAATTAACATAAAATAGGAAAGCCTAAAATATGAAAGGAATTTAATTCAATCCAAAAAAAAAATCTAAAATAGAAAAGAAAATAAAATTATNACTCAATATCTTCAATTAATCAATTCATATTAATTATTTGGAGATAAAAGAATTAACATAAAATAGGAAAGCATAAAATATGAAAGGAATTTAATTCAATCCAAAAAAATAAATCTAAAATAGAAAAGGAAATAAAATTACATTAAAAAATAAATCTAATCTTATAACTTCTAATAAGAATAAATTATTTCCTTATATAACTCCTAACACTTCCACTCAAGTTGTAGCATGGTTGAAAATCATGTTCAACTTGGATTTGAAAACACCAAGCATTGAGCGAGGAATATCTTGTGAAGTAGAATTTGAAGTCTTTTTCTTGTACTGTGCTTGTCTTTAACTGCAATTCCTACAGTGTTTGTAAGTAGGCGAAAGGCTTCTTCAAGTAATGTTGCTGGGGAGTTAGTAGGGTAACAGAAAACTGCAGTTGTCTTTGACTATAGTTCCTGCAGCGTCTATAGTTAGGCGAAAGACTTCTACAGGTAGTGTTGCAACGGAGTTTGCAGGAAAATAGATAACTTTGGTTGTCTTTGACTGTAGTTGTTGCAATGTCTGTAAATAGGTGGAAGACTTCTATAAGTAATGTTGCAGGGGAGTTTGCAAGGAAGTAAACTATCTGCAAGAAAAGCTAACTTCTTGTTGACTTCGGTTGTCATTGGTTACAATTTATACAGTGTTTGTAGGTAGGAGGAATGTTCCTCCAGGTGATGTTGCAGGTGAGTTTGCAGGAAAATAGACAACCAACAAGAAAGCTAATGGGTATGACCTTCAGAAAAAAGAATTAAAAAAGTCAGAATAGCTCCGGAGTTAAGCCTTGCAACAGGAAAAGCTCCAGAGGAGGGTCTACTACAGAAAAGCTTCAGAGGAGCTTCTGTTGCAAGAAAGATTTTGGAGGGCATGATGCAGGAAAAAGTTGTGAAGAAGGGCTTGATTCAAGAAAAGGCTTCAGAGGAGAGCCTGATGCAGGAAAAATTCTGGTAGAAGTCCTGCTGCAGGAAAAGTTGCGAAGGAGAGCTTGATATTGAAAAAAGTACTTGAAGAGGGCATGCAACAGAGGGATTCCAACTCTACAAAGAGGTCCTTGTTGTGATCTTTTTGAAGCCCGTCAACCGAAAGAAAACTGCAAGAAAAAAGATACACCTCCACGGCTGTCCTTACTGCAGAAATTCCAGTAACTATAGACAAGCTTGTGTTTACACCCTGCATGGAGAGAATTTTGAGTACAGAGCTGGAAAAGTGATCTTTGGATATTTCCTTGGAGGTTATTATTATTGAAATTAACATCTTTCAACAAAGAAGTTTCTGAAAACTCAGGAAGTTTGCAGGAGAGCCAATTCTACCAAAGCATCAATGTTTGCAATTAAGGCAGATTAAATAGAGTTTTAGGGATTGATCCTCAAAGTGAGTTATCATGAAGATCAAGTTTTGTAAGATTTTGCAAATCCCTCCCTCAATAATCTGTAGGGATTGAAATTGAAATTTGATTTTGTGGGAGTAATATATCGAATAAAGATGAAGATGGCTGAAATCCAAGAAGCAGAGCACTGAGATTATTGAAGGATATGTCCAAATTCATCAACATGAGTCAATTTCCATATTGAAGATGGTATTTTTCCAAAAAATGACGGTTTGAAATTACTAATATTTTCAACGAATTGTGATTTCCAATGGAATTAGGTAAAAGCCTAAACATTTTTTTATTGAGAAAGCACCAAACTTTATAGAGTGTTGTCCTCTTTGAATTCTTCAAGCCCGTAGAAACCTAACTGCAGCACAAATAAAGTAATAAAATTTACAAAAAAATAGACACAATGGATTTCAGACTGTTCCCTTCAAGATCAATCATGGCCAACAATCAAAGCTTTGATGATGAAGATCCATTGCTTTCGGTAAGCAAACATTCTTCTAAGTGTAGCTCTTAAGGTTTGGAAGTTAATACAGCCAAAGCTCCACACCTTTCCTCCCCTTTCGTAGAAATGTTCACTCCATCAAGATAGTGCCCATTAAGCCTCCCAAGCCCTTGGAGAAGAGTTTGAAAGCTAGGTTTTTGAGCACTAACAATAAAGTCAAACCATCACAAGCATAGAAAGACCGATCCAAAAAAACCAAATTATTGAGATGAGAGATGTCGATGGGGACTTGACCTTTGAATCTCTAATTGGAAAGATTCAGATGTGTGAGATTTCTGAGCTCTTTTCCATCCAGAACTTGGAATCGTACCGACATATTATCGCACCAGTGAGAACTTCAAAGGCTAGAGGATTGCAAGGAGAGAATTTCGGAGGCTAGTTCCCGCAAAAAGGAGGTCTAGCAACTAGGGCCTGCAGAAAGAGGAAGTTTCTGGCAAAAAAACTAAAAAAAAAAAAGAAGTTTAGGAAGGGCTACAGCATGACAAACATTGCTAACTACGAGGAATATCAAGTTTTCTGACGATAGGAGACTATGATTTTTTTTAAGCCTCTAATACCATGTTGAATTTCAGAATAATGTGGAATAAAGAATAATTATGTTATTGATATGAAATGATGTATAATATCCCTTACATGAATCTTGGAATAGAAAAAACAATAAGAAGAAAATAACATAAAAGAAAAAATAAATCACCTAATATCTTCAATTAAATAATTCATATTAATTATTTGGAGATAAAGGAAAAAACATAAAATATAAAAGGAATTAAATCCAATCCAAAAAAATAAATCTAAAAAAGAAATGAAATAAAGTTATTATAGGAAAAAAAAATCTAATCATTATAACTTTTAATAGGAAGAAATTATATTTTAATAAAACTTCTAACACGTACCAATTATATATTCTGATTTATTTTACTCATCCTTGTCCAATATGAAATTCCATTAGTACTTTCTTATTATAATTCCTTGCTAATTTTAATTCTGATTTATTTTACTCATCATTGTCTAATCTGAAATTTTATTAGTTTATTCATGTTTGCCTAATCTAAAATCTTATTATTTTTATTATTCTTTTTTATTTTAAACATTGCTTAAAACAAGGCCTAGTCCTCATTATACATAATGGTGTTATGCTTAAGAGTTTTTCAGTCGTTGTTGTTTCTGCTTTCAGATTTCCTTTGTGAAGTTGTTTTTCTTTTTTGTAAGGTTGCATCCAAGGAGGTGGTAGTACTCTGATTGTATCATACTCTGAGGTGGTGATGTATCTTCTTTTTTCATCTTCCTTAAACCTTCTCCTCCGCTGAGCTTAGTAGTTGGCCTCCCCTTATTTCATCCCCACACTTAGCTGCCCTTCCCCAACAATATAATCTTGTTATACAACTTCCCAGACTTCCTCCCAACAAGCAGTCGGCCTCCCCCAACAACATAACCTTGTTGTCTAAATGCCCAAACTTCCTCCTAGCACCCAGCCAAATCCTTTGTCGAGGCACAACCTGTTTTCCAACTTCAACAGCTTTCATTCCATCCCCAGGAAAACTTGTTCTGTAGCAAAACATGATGTGCAACCCTCCATCATTGTTGTCCCTGTAGTTTTGCACCTTCCCCTCGCAGCCACCAACATTCATTTGTTGTCGTTACCCTAAGCATCCCCTCCCAGCCAACCTCCACCTCCCTTGGAATACACCTTAGAGGGGTTTGCTTATGTTGTTAATGTTNCTCCTAACACTTCCACTCAAGTTGTAGCATGGTTGAAAATCATGTTCAACTTGGATTTGAAAACACCAAGCACTGGGCGAGGAAGATCCTGTGAAGTAGAATTTGAAGTCTTTTTCTTGTACTGTGCTTGTCTTTGACTGCAATTCCTACAGTGTTTGTAAGTAGGCGAAAGGCTTCTTCAAGTAATGTTGTTGGGGAGTTAGTAGAGTAGCAGAAAACTGCAGTTGTCTTTGACTATAGTTCCTGCAGCGTCTATAGTTAGGCGGAAAACTTCTACAGGTAGTGTTTCAACGGAGTTTGCAGGAAAATAGACAACTTTGGTTGTCTTTGACTGTAGTTGCTGCAATGTCTGTAAATAGGTGGAAGACTTCTATAAGTAATGTTGCAGGGGAGTTTGCAAGGAAGTAAACTATCTGTAAGAAAAGCTAACTTCCTGTTGACTTCGGTTGTCATTGGTTGCATTTATACAGTGTTTGTAGGTAGGAGGAAGGTTCCTCTAGGTGATGTTGTAGGTGAGTTTGCAGGAAAATAGACAACCAACAAGAAAAGCTAATGGGTATGACCTTCAGAAAAAGGAATTAAAAAAATCAGAATAGCTCCTGAGGTAAGCCTTGCAACAGGAAAAGCTCCAGAGGAGGGTCTACTACAGAAAAGATTCAGAGGAGCTTCTGTTGCAAGAAATATTTTGGAGGGCATGATGCAAGAAAAAGTTTTGAAGAAGGGCTTGATTCAAGAAAAGGCTTCAGAGGAGAGCCTGATGCAGGAAGAATTCTAGTAGAAGTCCTGCTGCACGAAAAGTTGCGAAGGAGAGCTTGATATGGAAAAAAGTTCTTGAAGAGGGCATGCAGCAGAGGGATTCCAACTCTACAAAGAGGTCCTTGTTGTGATCTTTTTGAAGCCCGTCAACTAAAAGAAAATTGCAAGAAAAAAGATACACCTCCACGGTTGTCCTTACTGCAGAAATTCTAGTAACTATAGACAAGCTTGTGTTTACACCCTGCATGGAGAGAATTTTGAGTACAGAGCTAGAAAAGTGATCTTTGGATATTTCCTTGGAGGTTATTATTATTGAAATTAACATCTTTCAACAAAGAAGTTTCTGAAAACTCTGGAAGTTTGCAGGAGAGTCGATTCTACCAAAGCATCAATGTTTGCAATTGAGGCAGATTAAATAGAGTTTTAGGGGTTGATCCTTAAAGTGAGTTATCATGAAGATCAAGTTTTGTAAGATTTTGCAAATCCCTCCCTCAATAATCTGTAGGGATTGAAATTGAAATTTGATTTTGTGGGAGTAATATATCAAATAAAGATGAAGATGGCTGAAAGCCAAGAATCAGAGCACTGAGATTATTGAAGGATATGTCCAAATTCATCAGCATGAGTCAATTTCCATATTGAAGATGGTATTTTTCCAAAAAATGACGGTTTTAAATTACTAATATTTTCAACGAATTGTGATTTCCAATGGAATTAGGTAAAAGCCTAAACATTTTTTTATTGAGAAAGCACCAAACTTTATAGAGTGTTGTCCTCTTTGAATTCTTCAAGCCCGTAGAAACCTAACTGCAGCACAAATAAAGTAATAAAATTTACAAAAAAATAGACACAATGGATTTCAGACTGTTCCCTTCAAGATCAATCATGGCCAACAATCAAAGCTTTGATGATGAAGATCCATTGCTTTCGGTAAGCAAACATTCTTCTAAGTGTAGCTCTTAAGGTTTGGAAGTTANATAAAATTTACAAAAAAATAGACACAATGGATTTCAGACTGTTCCCTTCAAGATCAATCATGGCCAACAATCGAAGCTTTGATGATGAAGATCCATTGCTTTCGGTAAGCAAACATTCTTCTAAGCGTAGCTCTTAAGGTTTGGAAGTTGATACAGCCAAAGCTCCACACCTTTCCTCCCCTTTCGTAGAAATGTTCACTCCATCAAGATAGTGCCCATTAAGCCTCCCAAGCCCTTGGAGAAGAGTTTGAAAGCTAGGTTTTTGAGCACTAACAATAAAGTCAAACCATCACAAGCATAGAAAGACCGATCCAAAAAAACCAAATTATTGAGATGAGAGATGTCAATGGGGACTTGACCTTTGAATCTCTAATTGGAAAGATTCAGATGTGTGAGATTTCTGAGCTCTTTTCCATCCAGAACTTGGAATCGTACCGACATATTATCGCACCAGTGAGAACTCCAAAGGCTAGAGGATCGCAAGGAGAGAATTTCGAAGGCCAGTTCCCGCAGAAAGGAGGTCTAGCGACTAGGGCCTGCAGAAAGAGGAAGTTTCTGGCAAAAAAACTAAGAAAAAAAGAAGTTTAGGAAGGGTTGCAGCATGACAAACATTGCTAACTACAAGGAATATCAAGTTTTCTGACGATAGGAGACTATGATTTTTTTTAAGCCTCTAATACCATGTTGAATTTTAGAATAATGTGGAATAAAGAATAATTATGTTTTTGATATGAAATGATGTATAATATCTCTTACATGAATCTTGGAATAGAAAAAACAATAAGAAGCAAATAACATAAAAGAAAAAATATATCACCTAATATCTTCAATTAAATAATTCATATTAATTATTTGGAGATAAAGGAAACAACATAATATATAAAAGGAATTAAATCCAATCCAAGAAAATAAATCTAAAATAGAAATGAAATAAAGTTATTATAGGAAAAAAAAATCTAATCATTATAACTTTTAATAGGAATAAATTATTTTTTAATATAACTTCTAACACGTACCAATTATATATTCTGATTTATTTTACTCATCCTTGTCCAATATGAAATTCCATTAGTACTTTCTTATTATAATTCCTTGCTAATTTTAATTCTGATTTATTTTACTCATCATTGTCTAATCTGAAATTTTATTAGTTTATTCATGTTTGCCTAATCTAAAATCTTACTATTTTTATCATTCTTTTTTATTTTAAAAAATGCTTAAAACAATGCCTAGTCCTCATTATACATAATGGTGTTATGCTTAAGAGTTTTTCAGTCTTTGTTGTGTCTGCTTTCAGATTTCCTTTGTGAAGTTGTTTTTCTTTTTTGTAAGGTTGCATCCAAGGAGGTGGCAGTACTCTGATTGTATCATACTCTGAGGTGGTGATGTATCTTCCCTTTTCATCTTCCTTAAACCTTCTCCTCCGCTGAGCTTAGTAGTTGGCCTCCCCTTATTTCATCCCCACACTTAGCTGCCCTTCCCCAACAATATAATCTTGTTATACAACTTCCCAGACTTCCTCCCAACAAGCAGTCGGCCTCCCCCAACAACATAACCTTGTTGTCTAAATGCCCAAACCTCCTCCTAGCACCCAGCCAAACCCTTTGTCGAGGCACAACCTGTTTTCCAACTTCAACAGCTTTCATTCCATCCCCAGGCACACTTGTTCTGTAGCAAAACATGATGTGCAACCCTCCATCATTGTTGTCCCTGTAGTTTTGCACCTTCCCCTCGCTGCCACCAACATTCATTTGTTGTCGTTACCCTAAGCATCCCCGCCCAGCCAACCTCCACCTCCCTTGGAATACACCTTAGAGGGGTTTGCTTATGTTGTTAATGTTTTGTGCTGTTATTTTTTGTTGTATTGTGTTGTAACCCTCTCTCCTCTCTCTATATCAATCAAAGTTTATTTGTGTTTTCCATCGAATTTCCTACTAGTTTCGGTATCAAAAGGTTTATATATACTCAACACACAAAGCATTGTTATTTGCGTATCTCAAGCTCCAAATTTTAAGATAAACCCGCTTCCTTTAACGCTTCCATCTCCAGGATAATTGAATCGCTGCAGTTAAGGTTCAAATAACTTTGCAGGAGTTTCTAAATAGTTGGGAAGGCAACGACAGGTCAACCCAGATAGGATCATGGCATACAAAGACCTATGAAACTCTCATCTTTCTCCTCCATCCGCCAATCAACAAAAATGAACTTCAAATCTTCTTGTATCTTAAATCCTATTTCTCCTATCAATCTCAAATCAAACACTCTTTCCTCAATTTCAACTTAGATTCATCTTTTCTCCATTTTGCCTTAAATTGGTCTCTCCGAAATTAGAAAGCCTGAAGCTCAACGAAGGCCGCGGTTGGGAGGAATTGGGAGAAAACGAGGGCTACCTCCTCAAAGCTTTCAGGTAGGAGCGAAGCGGCGACAGGAGAAAGGAGTTTCATAAAAGGTGGCAGGAGGAGAAAGATGAAAGTTATAGATGATCATGTCTGCCTTCCCAACTGTTTTAAAACTTCAAAAGTGCTGCTTGAACCTAAACGGTCGCGAATTGATGGGCTTGGAGACAGAAGCATTAAGAGAAGCTGATTTCACGTGTGAGTATCGTAATATTAAAATTTCAAAAATGAAATGTGTAAATAATAATATTTCGTATGCTACTTAGGAAGAACCTCCCAACAAAATAATAATAATAATGGCATTGATATGCATACCAGACAATTCTTAAATATTTATATTCCAATCACTAACATTTCATTCTTACATATATAACTAAATTTTAAATATAACATCATCATTATTATTATTAAAACATTTTATGATGCATGGATTTATAACAAATTTTTGGTCCTACATATGTAAAGACATTATATTTTTGTAATATATATTTAAAATTTCCAGAACAACAATCCGACTGAAAGAAATATTTTGAGATATTCTCCAAAAATCTACCTAATTTGTCAAGAGGATAAAACTGGTTGATGAGGCAAATTGTATCATTTGGGCTTACATATTATTTTACATGTAATTTTGCTATGTTTATTTGTAAAGAAAAACTTTTTCTGTTTAAAAATTTACAC
Source organism: Phalaenopsis hybrid cultivar (assembly GCA_002079205.1). Lineage (NCBI taxonomy): Eukaryota > Viridiplantae > Streptophyta > Magnoliopsida > Asparagales > Orchidaceae > Phalaenopsis > Phalaenopsis hybrid cultivar. The sequence goes on along the minus strand of JXCR01012137.1, from coordinate 212,762 downwards.
AGATAAAAAAAAAATGAGAACTTTTTTTAAGTATTTTTTCCCCTTAAAATTCAGCAAAGAGCTGTTGTTTCAATGAAAATTGAAGTTATATTTGTGAGGCATTAATACTCAAAAATATAAAGCGATAAAAAACTTAGCTATTTACAAAATCAATCACTCTCTTTCATCCATTATTCAAATTCTCAATCAAATATTAAAATTCATGATAAAAATTCAAGCGATATTTTTCATTTTTATCAAATTCTCAATAGTTTGTTTCACCATGGCCTTCGACATATCGCTACTGCTAGCCCCATTTTTTCTCCTTCAACTCTTAGTAGAAGAGGAAAATATTACATCTGGACTTCGAAAGACCAGAGGGGTGTCACTTGTCAGATGGGTCTCACTATAACATACTGATATATTTCGTTAAAATGAGGAGGCCCTCTTACACATGGCACCTGACATTGGACTCCGAGTGCCTATGTAATATTTTTTTTTTCCCGTAGTAGAAGCGGCGTATGAAGTATCGGAAAGTCAAATCTCCCCCGGCTCCGTGACTGGAACTCCGGCGGCGATGGTGCTTCCCTCAAATTCTGGTTTTATTTCAATCAAAGCAGCAATGGGTATAATCGCACGTTTAACCGAACACCACCTTCAATTTCCTTCAAAATTTTCGAAATTATAGTTTGGTTGAATATGACATTAAACCTCCAAAAAGGCCATGGGGGCAAGTGCATCTATTTGGACTTGTAATAGGTGTAGGTATTGTTATCATGATCTCATTTTCAATTCTGGTGGTAATGGTACTTCTGGTGACAAGAACCAGGGGGGGCCTGGATCCTTCCTACAGGCAANTCTTAAATCCTATTTCTCCTATCAATCTCAAATCAAACACTCTTTCCTCAATTTCAACTTAGATTCATCTTTCCTCCATTTTGCCTTAAATTGGTCTCTCCGAAATTAGAAAGCCTGAAGCTCAACGAAGGCCGCCGTTGGGAGGAATTGGGAGAAAACGAGGGCTACCTCCTCAAAGCTTTCAGGTAGGAGCGAGGCTGCGACAGAAGAAAGGAGTTTCATAAAAGGTGGCAGGAGGAGAAAGATGGAAGTTCTAGATGATCATGTCTGTCTTCCCAACCGTTTTAAAACTTCAAAAGTGCTGCATGAACCTAACGATTGCGAATTGATGGGCTTGGAGACAGAAGCATTAAGAGAAGCTGATTTCACGTGTGAGTACCATAATATTAAAATTTCAAATATGAAATGCATAAATAATAATATTTCGTATGCTACTTAGGAAGAACCTCCCAACAAAAAAATAATAATAATGACATTGATAGGCATGCCAGACAATTCTTAAATATTTATATTCCAATCACTAAAATTTCATACTTACATATGTAACTAAATTTTAAATATATCATCAACAACATCATCATCATCATCATTATTATTAAAACAGTTTATGATGCATGGATTTATAACAAATTTTTGGTCCTACATATGTAAAGACATTATATTTTTGTAATATATATTTAAAATTTGCAGAACAATAATCCGACTGAAAAAAATATTTTGAGATATTCTCCAAAAATCTACCTAATTTGTCAAAAGGATAAAACTGGTTGATGAGGCTTGAGATTACATAATATTTGACATGTAATTTAGCCATGTTTATTTGTAAAGAACAACTTTTTCTGTTCAAAAATTTACACAGATAAAAAAAATGAGAACTTTTTTTAAGTATTTTTTCCCCTTAAAATTCAGCAAAGAGCTGTTGTTTCAATGAAAATTGAAGTTATGTTTGTGAGGCATTAATACCCAAAAAAATAAAGCGATAAAAAACTTAGCTATTTACAAAATCAACCACTCTCTTTCATCCATTATTCAAATTCTCAATCAAATATTAAAATTCATGATAAAAATTCAAGCCATATTTTTCATTTTTATCAAATTCTCAATAGTTTGTTTCACCATGGCCTTCGACGTATCGCTACTGCTAGCCCCGTTTTTTCTACTCCCAGTAGAAGAAGAAAATATTACATCCGGACTTCGGAAGACCGGACGTTATTTGCATCCGGAGTCTGATGATGAGGTGTCACGTGTCAAATGGGTCTCACTATAACATACTGATATATTTCGTTAAAATTAGGAGGCCCTCTGACACATGGCACCTAACGTTGGACTCCGAGTGCCTATGTAATTTTTATTTTCCCTTAGAAGCGGCGTATGAAGTATCGGAAAGTCAAATCTCCCCCGGCTCCGTGACTGGAACTCCGGCGGCGATGGTGCTTCCCTCAAAATCTGGTTTTATTTCAATCAAAGCAGAAATGGGTATATAATCGCACGTTTAACCGAACACCACCTTCAATTTCCTTCAAAATTTTCGAAATTATAGTTTGGTTGAATATGACATTAAACCTCCAAAAAGGCCATGGGGGCAAGTGCATCTATTTGGACTTGTAATAGGTGTAGGTATTGTTATCATGATCTCATTTTCAATTCTGGTGGTAATGGTACTTCTGGAGACAAGAACCAGGGGGGCCTGGATCCTTCCTACAGGCATGTGGATGCTGCTTTTCCGGAGCAGGAGTAACAACCATTATAAATGAAAAAACTTTGGATCAGGATATCATGATTAATTTTAATTAGATGAATCTCAAAACTGTAGATTTACTTTGAGATAAGTGCAACATAAATTAGAACACTCTGACCTAATTTTTTTCCTATAAAAAGGCCCTGGAAACAAATTTTTACAAATCCATATTTACAAATTTGAATGACTTGATTAAACCAATAAGAAGATGAAAATTCTCCATTCAGCATAAATTGTGATTCTTACAAATCCAACCCTGCAAGAAGAGGAGACTTGTTTATGAGTGAGACACATGCAGTCAGGCATTGGAACATGTACAACGATGCATTCACATCGCTATGATGGAGAATTTCCAGCATGCTCCGCTTGAACTTGTCCCATCTGAAAATTAGATAAATGTGAGGAAGAAAAAGAGAGATTTCAGCTTATCAAAGGAAACCTCAAATTCAATGCATCATTAATAATTTCTGAGCAATTAGAAGTAAAACAAGCAGTTTGATACTATCATTGTATTAGGAGAGCATACATTCTGGGATAATAAGCATTTATTAGGATAACATGGCATTTATTCTCTTCATTATTTTCTTTCTATTGTATTCATGCTATACATACGCCCAAAAATAGGCCTCTTTGTTTAGTGAATAAGATGATCTAGTTTTCTCCGCTTGACTATCAGAGATCTGTTGATTATGTAAGCCAAAATTTGTGGCATGTGTTACCTATTTATGCACCAAAAAGTAAAACTGAATCAACTGAATGAGGCATTAGTCTAATAAGATTGTG
>JXCR01012137.1:190318-207965 GCA_002079205.1 Phalaenopsis hybrid cultivar | reverse complement strand
TGTCAAATCCCATGCCTCGAAGCATCATTCCAACCTGCAAAACATTCACTGAGAATTCTGAGGCAAAATAAAACAGTTCATGAAAAAGATTTGACTGTCGTGTAACATTACATGACGCACAACCATCCTACAGTCTATATGCAAAACCCCCAAAGTTCCCTGAAATAGAAGCAATCACTCCTGTTTGAAGTATAATTTATGATTATAAAAATTGCAATATTACCGACACTCAAGTTTAGCTAAGTGAAAAAATATAAGAGGACATGATTTTATTGATGCAAAGAGGGGTATAAATATCCATTACAGGACTTTACTTGTAAGGAATGAAATAAACACATAATACAATAGAAATGGAAATGAATAATAAAATGTAATAGGCAATTAATATCTCTAATTAATGAGAGAAGTAAATAGAGATTCTCAAGATCTCTCATGTAATTTATAACCCTCTAAATAAAGAGTTATAACAAATATGAAATATAATTTTTAGTATTTTCGAGATATTTTAATACTCCCCCTCAAGTTGGGTTGTACAGATTGTACATGTCTAACTTGTTACATAATTTTTCAAATTTTATTCTTGGGAGAGGCTTAGTGAGGATGTCTAAATAAAAGAATGTATGCAAGTTCGACGACTCCTCTCTCAATGTTTTCTGAGATAAAGTGTCGATCGATCTCGATGTGTTTCGTTCTGTCATGATGTACTGGATTATTTGCAATGCTGATGGCTATCTTGTTGTCGTATTGTAGTTTGACAGTTTTTCCATTTAGCATTCCGAGTTCGCTAAGTATTCTTCGAATTCATATTCCTTCGCATATCTCGAGTGCAAGGGCTCTAAATTCAGCTTCAGTGCTGCTTCTTGATACCACCGACTGTTTTCTGCTTCTCCAAGTAACTAGGTTTCCCCAGACATAACTGCAATAGCCGGAAGTCGATCGTCGGTTCGAGACATCCCCTGCCCAGTCTGTGTCTGAATACACTTCTATGCTTCGATCCTTATTCCTTTGAAACAGTAGCCCTTTGCCTGGAGTCATCTTGAGGTATCTCAAGATTCTGTAGACTGCATTCATGTGTTCTTCCGTAGGGCTGTTCATGAATTGGCTAACAACACTAACAGAAAAACCAATGTCGGGTCGTGTGTGTGAGAGATAGATGAGTCGCCCCACGAGTCGCTGATATCTCCCCTTATCCACAGGTGCGCTATTTTTCTCAGTGTCGATCTTCTTGTAGGGATCCATTGGAGTTTTGACGGGTTTGCAACTGAGCATACATGTTCCTTCAATAGGTCCAATGTATATTTCCGTTGTGACACAGATATTCCTCGTTTTGATCGAGCTAGTTCCATGCCGAGAAAGAACTTTGAGTTTCTAAGGTCTTTGATTTTGAATTCCTGGGTGAGAAGCATTGTCAGATTTGTGATTTCTTCTTCGTGATTTCCAGTGAGGATGATATCGTCGACGTTTACGATTAGAATTGCAATATTCTTTTTGGGAGAGGTCTTCACGAAGAGAGTGTGATCTGTCTGACACTGAGTATACCCGTGTTTTGTCACAGATTTTGCGAATCTATCAAACCATTCTTGGGGAGATAGTTTGAGGCCGTACAATGATTTTTGAAATTTGCAGACTTTGTTGTTTGGAAAGGATGCTTCTAGTCCGGGAGGTGCTTCCATGTAAACTTCTTCTTCTAAATCGCCATTTAGGAAAGCATTTTTCACATCGAGTTGATGTAGCTGCCAGTCTTCATATGTCGCACGTGAGAGAAGAATTTTGTTGGTGTTAAGTTTGATCACGGGGGCAAAGGTTTCTTGGTAATCAATACCATAGGACTGTGAAAAACCTTTTGCTACGAGACGTGCTTTTAATCTCTCAATTGTACCATCTGCCTTGTGTTTGACTTTAAAGATCCATTTGCAGCTTATTGCTTTCTTTCCATTTGGCAGGTCTGAAACAGTCCATGTACCATTCTTTTGTAGGGCTCTTACCTCCTCATAGTTAATCGCTTTTCATCCTGGGTGTTTAAGAGCTTCATCAATGGTGTTTGGGATTTGTGTGTTGTCGAATGTAGTGACATAGGCTTGGTAAGTTGAAGATAGTCTTTTATAAGATACAAAGTTGGATATCGGATGCATCGTGTGTTCGTACCTGAGTGGAGGCCTGATGGACCTAACACCTTTCCTTAAAGTAAATGGAATGTCGGAGTCATCAATCATAGGTATAGTGGATTTATGTTCAAGTGTGTTCGTACCTGAGTGGATTTCTGTAGGAGTTGGATCCAGTTCTGACTTTTGGATTGGTGTTGGATGTGTTGGGTGGTCTGTGTGCTTGTTGTGCGTGGGAGGTGGTGTAAGAATGGGTGACGAGTTGGACACTTGAGAATTGGACGAAGACTGATTGTTAGGTACATTTTCACGTGAGTTGGATGAACTTGTTGAATCCGAGTCGAGAGATAATGAGTTCGGTTCAAGGGACGAGGATTTGTTGTGTGATGGTATGAAATCGTTGTCCCCCCAAGACTGATATTCCCTAAAAGTCTCCCCCTGAATGTTAGAATTGGGGTAGTAAGGATGATTTTCAAAGAAGGTGACATCCATAGTATTGTAGGTTTTTCTTGTGAGAAGAGAGTAGCACTTATACCCTTTTTGAAGAGGCGAGTAGCCGAGGAAAATACATTTAGTTGATTTAGGGTCAAGTTTGTTGCGATTATGTGAATGAATGTGAACAAAGGAGGAGCACCCAAATACTTTGTTAAGTAGTTTTTGGGTAATTTCCTTGGTGTGGAGAAACGATTTGAGAAGGAGTTAGACTGGGCTTTGAAATTTGAGGACCCGAGAAGGCATCTTGTTGATGAGGAAGGCTGCAGTGGATATGACGTCACCACAAAAAAAACTTTAGGCACGTAAGAGGAAAACATGAGGCTGCGGGCCACCTCGAGAAGGTGGCGGTTCTTGCGTTCGGCTATCCCATTTTGTTGAGGAGTGTCGATGCAAGAACTGAGATGGAGGATGCCTTTAGAGGAGAGATAAGAGCCGAGGATGGAAGCAAAGTATTCCTTTACATTATCAGTCTTGAGTGTCTAGATGANAAAAATATAGATAAGCATTGCCAACAAATAGTTAAAAGCTAAAATTTTTATTAAAATTTACCTGATATTGGGGTTGTCCAAAGACAAAACTAATCGCTTCTTATCAGGTTTAATGGTCATGGAATAGCCTCCATAAAGAAACCGTCGGTCGCCAATCAAGAAACGGAGAAAATTGCCCCCTTTAACAAGTACTTCGCTTTGAGCGCAGATCGTGTAGTCCAGTGCAGCCAATCCTGACCACTAACCTTGCATTGAGCACGAAACAAAAACATTGGATCACTTTGTTTTTTATTTTTTAATTTATTTTTTAAAGTTGTTTATATTTTAATTTAAAAATAAACCAATATATTTTTAAAAACACTTAAAATAACTTTTAGATATTTTAAGTGTTTCAAAACAATCATATTTTATTTAAACTCAACAAACTTATTTTACTTTTAATGGAAACATAAAAAATATCCATATAAAACAATTAAAGAGGCATTTACATAGATTTCAGCCAATTCCTATGTATTTACATATTTAGCACACAAACATTACTTTTGTAATTTATACCACACACACACACACACACACACACACACATATATATATATATATATATAAAGGGGCATTTACATAGATTCCTGCCAATTGCAATGTATTTACATGTTTAGCATGTAAACATTACTTTTTACATTTTTACAACCCAACTCGTTCATATCGCATCAAAATACCGCTTTTTTTAAGAAAAAAAAAGGTAAAATGCACCTTTTCATGGATTGATAATGTGGCCTGTATGNACATTACTTTTTACATTTTTACAACCCAACTCGTTCATATCGCATCAAAATACCGCTTTTTTTAAGAAAAAAGAAGGTAAAATGCACCTTTTCATGGATTGATGATGTGGCCTGTATGTAAAAATTGAAGTATCGGTGTTAGATATGTAAAGATTGCTAGAGCAAGAACCTGACATGGAGTAAGCTCTTCTGATGAAACTAGTTTATCTTTTGTCTCCAAAAGAGGAAATAACTGCTGAAGCGGTGCAATATACTTCGCAGAATTGTAGATANAAGTATCGGTGTTAGATATGTAAAGATTGCTAGAGCAAGAACCTGACATGGAGTAAGCTCTTCTGATGAAACAAGTTTATCTTTTGTCTCCAAAAGAGGAAATAACTGCTGAAGCGGTGCCATATACTTCGCAGAATTGTAGATAATTCCAGAAACAACATAGATTGAGGTCCTGTTGTCAAATCCCATGCCTCGAAGCATCATTCCAACCTGCAAAACATTCACTGAGAATTCTGAGGCAAAATAAAACAGTTCATGAAAAAGATTTGACTGTCGTGTAACATTACATGACGCACAACCATCCTACAGTCTATATGCAAAACCCCCAAAGTTCCCTGAAATAGAAGCAATCACTCCTGTTTGAAGTATAATTTATGATTATAAAAATTGCAATATTACCGACACTCAAGTTTAGCTAAGTGAAAAAATATAAGAGGACATGATTTTATTGATGCAAAGAGGGGTATAAATATCCATTACAGGACTTTACTTGTAAGGAATGAAATAAACACATAATACAATAGAAATGGAAATGAATAATAAAATGTAATAGGCAACTAATCTCTCTAATTAAGGAGAGAAATAAATAGAGATTCTCAAGATCCCTCATGTAATTTATAACTCTCTAAATAAAGAGTTATAACAAATATGAAATATATTTTTTAGTATTTTCGATATATTTTAATACTCCCCCTCAAGTTGGGTTGTACAAATTGTACATGTCTAACTTGTTATATAATTTTTCAAATTTTATTATTGGGAGAGGCTTAGTGAGGATGTCTAAATAAAGGAATGTATGCAAGTTCGACGACTCCTCTCTCAATGTTTTCTGAGATGAAGTGTCGATCGATCTCGATGTGTTTCGTTTTGTCATGATGTACTGGATTCTTTGCAATGCCGATGGTTGTCTGGTTGTCGCATTGTAGTTTGACAGTTTTTCCAGTTAGCATTCCGAGTTCACTGAGTATTCTTCGAATCCATATTCCTTCGCAGATCCCGAGTGCAAGAGCTCTAAATTCAGCTTCAGCGCTGCTTCTTGATACCACCGACTGTTTTTTCCTTCTCCAAGTAACTAGGTTTCCCCAGACATAACTGCAATAGCCGGAAGTCGATTGTCAGTTCGAGACATCCCCTGCCCAGTTTGCGTCTGAATACACTTCTATGCTTTGATCCTTATTCCTTTGAAACAGTAGCCCTTTGCCTAGAGTCATCTTGAGGTATCTCAAGATTTTGATATTGCATTCATGTGTTCTTCAGTAGGGTTGTTCATGAATTGGCTAACAACACTAACAGAAAAACCAATGTCGGGTCGTGTGTGTGAGAGATAGATGAGTCGCCCCACGAGTCGCTGATATCTCCCCTTATCCACATGTGCGCTATTTTTCTCAGTGTCGATCTTCTTGTAGGGATCCATTGGAGTATCGACGGGTTTGCAACCGAGCATACATGTTTCCTTCAATAGGTCCAATGCATATTTCAGTTGTGACACAGATATTCCTTGTTTTGATCGAGCTAGTTCCATGCCGAGAAAGAACTTTGAGTTCCTGAGGTCTTTAATTTTGAATTCCCGGGTGAGAAACATTGTCAGATTTGTGATTTCTTCTTCGTAATTTCCAGTGAGGATGATACCGTCGACGTATACGATTAGAATTGCAATATTCTTTTTGGGAGAGGTCTTTACAAAGAGAGTGTGATCTGTCTGACACTGAGTATACCCGTGTTTTGTCACAAATTTTGCGAATCTATCAAACCATGCTTGGGGAGATACTTTGAGGCCGTATAATGATTTTTGAAGTTTGCAGACTTTGTTGTTTGGAAAGGATGCTTCTAGTCTGGGAGGTGCTTCCATGTAAACTTTTTCTTCTAAATCACCATTTAGAAAAGCATTTTTCACGTCGAGTTGATGTAGCTGCCAGTCTTCATATGTCGCACGTGAGAGAAAAATTCTGATGGTGTTAAGTTTGGTCATGGGGGCAAAGGTTTCTTGGTAATCAATAACGTAGGACTGTGAAAAACCTTTTGCTACGAGACATTCTTTTAATCTCTCAATTGTACCATATGCCGTGTGTTTGACTTTGAAGATCCATTTGCAGCTGATTGCTTTCTTTCCATTTGGCAGATCTGAAACAGTCCATATACCATTCTTTTGTAGGGCTCTTACCTCCTCATAGTTGATCGTTTTCATCTCGGGTGTTTGAGAGCTTCATCAATGGTGTTTGGGATTTGTGTGTTGTCGAATGCAGTGACATAGGCCTGGTAAGTTGAAGATAGTCTTTTATAAGACACAAAGTTGGAGATTGGATGCATCGTGTGTTCGTACCAGAGTGGAGGCTTAATGGACCTAACACCGTTCCTTAAAGTAAGTGGAATGTAGGAGTCATCAATCATAGGTATAGTGGATTTATGTTCAAGTGTGTTTGTACCTGAGTGGATTTCTGTAGGAGTTGGATCCAGTTCTGACTCTTGGATTGGTGTTGGATGTGTTGGATGGTCTGTGTTCTTGTTGTGCATGGGAGGTGGTGCAAGAATGGGTGACGAGTTGGACACTTGAGAATTGGACGAAGACTGATTGTTAGGTACATTTTCACGTGAGTTGGATGAACTCGCTGAATCCGAGTCGAGAGATAATGAGTTTGGTTCAAGGGACGAGGATTTGTTGCGTGATGGTATGAAATCGTTGTCCCCCCAAGACTGATATTCCCTTAAAGTCTCCCCCCTGAATGTTAGAATTGGGGTAGTAAGGCTGATTTTCAAAGAAGGTGACATCCATAGTGTTGTAGGTTTTTCTTGTGAGAGGAGAGTATCACTTATACCCTTTTTGAAGAGGCGAGTAGCCGAGGAAAATACATTTAGTTGATTTAGAGTCAAGTTTGTTGCGATTATGTGAATGAATTTGAACAAAGGAGGATCACCCAAATACTTTGTTAGGTAGTTTTTGGGTAATTTCCTTGGTGTGGAGAAACGATTTGAGAAGGAGTGGGACTGGGTTTTGAAATTTGTGGACCCGAGAAGGTATCCTGTTGATGAGGAAGGCTGCAGTGGATATGGTGTCACCACAAAAAACTTTAGGCACGTTAGAGGAAAACATGAGGCTGCGGGCCACCTCGAGAAGGTGGCGGTTCTTGCGTTCGGCGATCCCATTTTGTTGAGGAGTGTCGATGCAAGAACTGAGATGGAGGTGTCTTTAGAGGAGAGATAAGAGCCGAGGATGGAAGCAAAGTATTCCTTTGCATTATCAGTCTTAAGTGCCTGGATGGAGGTTTGGAATTGTGTTTGGATCATGGAGTAAAATTGTTCAAATATGTGACCGACTGCAAATTTTTCTTTCATAAGAAATAATCATGTTAGTCGAGTGTGATCATCAATAAAGAAGACAAACCACCGATTCCTGGTAAGGGTTGTAACACGGGATGGGCTCCAGATATCGCTTTGAATGAGTGCAAAGGGCCGGGAAGAGGTGTAACCAACACGTGAAAAAGACGTGCGAGTGTGTTTGGCAAGTTGACAAAATTCACATTGAAAAGAACGAACATCTTTATTGATAAATAAATTTGAAAATAGTTTTGCAAGATATGTAAAATTTGGATGGCCAAGATGAAAATGCCATAATATAATCTCGGAATCTTTATTGACACTAGAATTGAAGACAAAATGATGGGTAGATAAATGTCCGCAGTGAGGTCGTGGTGGTGGAGTACTGTTGATGACGTAGAGACCCAAGCACAACTCAGCATTGTAAATCGTCATCCCCGATTCCACATCCTGAAATTCACATGTGGTAGGGAAAAATTTAGCAATACACCTCAGATCACTAGTCAACTTTCCAATGGATATTAAATTACAATTTAAAGTAGGAACATGAAGCACAGATTGGAGTAGAATGTTTTGGGTGATGCGCACGGAGCCAAAGCCGGTGACTTTGGAGACAGAGCCATCGACAACGCGGATGATGGAGTTGTCTCCGCACGACATATAGTCATGGTGAAGGGAGGCATCACCATCAATGTGATGAGAAGCGTCGGAATCGATGATCTACTGACTAGGGGATCCTTGATTGACTGTTAAGGCATGGTAGAACATACCTTGCTGCCTGAGCGGGCCGGTGAGAACAGCCAGATCGGGTGGTTTGCCGATCAGTTTCTGCAGCAAATCGAGTTGCTCTTTGCTGAATGGATTGCGTATTAGGGTTTTGGTAAAACATGAACTCACGCTCGCCGTCAGATTGGAGGGTGACAAAAGCGAGGGCAGTGCGGGCTTCACCATAGAATGTGTCGTAGGAGTCAGACACCCCGTCGTTGCGAAGGATGACGGTGAGCATGCGACCGAACTCATCATGGCCGAGCTGATTGATTGAAGCAGAGAGGAAAGAATTCGGCGAAAGCCTAAGAGGAGTAGAGGAATAGCGCGGTCTGCGTAGCTAGATGATTTCTTGAAGAAGACTCCATCATCTGCACGAATAGATTGAGGCTTCTCACCAGAGGTAAGTATAGCGTGAGCGGCACCGCCGAGAATGCCGCCACAACAAATAGCTCTAGCATCGAAGAAGAGGGACTAGATATTGAATGATGAAGAAGTCGTCGTACTGAAGAAAATTGGTATGGCTCTGATACCATGAAAAAATATAAGAGGACATGATTTTATTGATGCAAAGAAGGGTATAAATACCCATTATAGGACTTTACTGGTAAGGAAAGAAATAAATACATAATACAATAGAAAAGAAAATGAATAATAAAATATAATAGTCAACTAATCTCTCTAATTAAGGAGAGAAATAAATAGAGATTCCTAAGATCCCTCATGTAATTTATAACCCTCTAAATAAAAAGTTATAACAAATACGGAATATAATTATTTATTATTTTCGAGATCTTTCAACACTAAGTGTAGGCACAGTTGATAAAAAAAACATCATAAATGATTATTTTATTCTAACCAATAATGTAATGGTCACTGAAATAAAAAAAAAAACATTAAATATGAGTGAAAATATAAAATATCAACATAGATTAAGATTTACACTACAAAAAGAAATCAAATACACGTAACATTGACAAGAATACAATCATACACACATACTAATCCATAGAAAAAAAAAACAAAAAGATAGGTGTCAATGTTTTAGAAGTGATAATATAGTTTTCACATAGAAAGATCTTCTACTAAAAGTAGTAATCAAATCTACTAAAATATTCAAAGAACTCACATCTGAGGGCATATAAGGATTGAGAGGAAATATGCAATTTTATTAAACCTTTGAATAAATAAATACATGTATCAGCAGTTCTATATAAAAGCTAAAAGGACAAATACAATAACGTTTCAAAACCCATCAAATATGGACAAAAACACTCTTTAAGGAATCAGTTTTCTTGATCAACAAATATTTAGAAAATAGTTTTATAAGTCTTGAGAGAGTCTAGGAAATTGGATCTTACATTCGCCCACAAATAGGATTACTTACACTATTTCCATTATTACAATAGTTGATTGACAACTCCTTCAAATTTCTCATAATAATTTAATTCAATAGTTGCAGGGTTTAATTCCTTCGCCTTTTGATTTATGCAATGATCAGCTCTGATTCCACTTACCGAATAAAATAATTTGTAGTAAAGATGTAATCAAATATCGCTTTATTTGTGAATGCTTGCAAGAACAATGGTGATCAAATGAATACAAAGCAAATTGCAAGCAAAGCTCTCCAAAATCCATTTTATTAAGTGGTCGACAACATTTTCTCCCAAGTGGATTCTAATTCTCTCTCTTAAACTCCTATCATACCCATCATTTGGATTAAAGTTGACATACTTCTTACATTCATTTTTGGAATTAAGATTTACTCATGCTTGATAAAATGTATTTTCTTCTTCCTGGACATGGTGCCTTGAAACTTTAATCATTGTCATGAATTAAGAATATATATCTATATTTGTACATACATATATGATCTACACCTTCAGAAATTGTTACCTTTCATGGATCATTAAGTTATTTTTACATTTTTAAGATTTCATTATTTTACTAAGATTATTCAAGTTAATGTCACTGAGTTTACTATCATGTTTTAATCGAGAGTATAATCATCTGTTGGCTACAGAATATGGGTGTAGTAGAATGAATTTGTGGTGTTCAAATAATAGGGCATTTGAGTGGATAATTACTTGGAGTGACTTAAGTAATTTCATTTTAAATTTGAGTAAATGACAAGAATGTTCTAAAGAAATTATTTCTAAGAATTAGATCAGGGTCATTGTCTGAGCTACACCATAATTTATGCATTCTAAGAAGAGCAGATTGAATTACAAAGAATTGATCAATCCAATATTCATTTATGGTTCTAAGACCATTAGATGTTTCAAGTAATAATTCTTCTGAATGGACTGGAATATGTGATGAAATCATAATTTTTTTTACATACAGTGATGTCACTTCCTGTATCGCATAAAGCATTTATTGTTCTCGATCAAAACATGAAAGCTGCTTTCCCACTTCTATTTAATTTGCGCTTTGGAATATATAATACACTTGCTCCTGATAATTCTAAACTTACTGAACTTAGATCCTTTGCCTCATCTTTATTTGAAACCACATTCTCCAAAAATCCCCTGCAATTCTGGACTTATGATGCGCCCCTAGGGTGCTCTGTTTTTGTGTGTATTTTATGTCAATTTAATTCCCCTGAGACGACGCCAAAAACTTGACCCGACCCACAATTATGCAGTAATTTAGCGTTCAAAAGATGGTCAAAAAATTGACCCAATTTATATTTAGCGGTTAATATGCAAAATTGAAATGTTATAAGATATAATAAATAATTCATACACTATGGGGTTTACACAAATGCACATATCATTTCATGTAATATAGGACTTTTTGATTAAGTCCCAAATATCGATCCCACGAGAAAGCGAGGAAAGAGGTACTTAGTCAAATTTTAGTCTACTATTATTAGTCCTTAGTTTGGAATGTCGATTAAAATGGTGTTTTATCTTGCAACTACTCCTAAATGCGAATTTTAAATGTAAGGATAGTAACTATTCCTAAATGTAAATATTAATTCTAAAGATAACCCTTTCTGGATGAATTAGTTTGGAGAATTTTAAGATGTTAAAAACTACTACTCTTATGAAGTGAATTAAATAATGTAAATGAATGAGATATATTAAATATTGTATGTGTCAAATAGGAGCAATTTTAATTCTCTACCCTCAGTTAAGTGTTATGGAGAATCATTGGCTAATCTTAAGTTTAGTATCTAAATCTGTGGTTAGGCTGGGAGGATACTGGCTCTCACTCCAGAGCTCTTACTTTCCTTCCCCTGAAAGCTAACTCTCACTTTAGTTCTTAAATAATAAGACCAAATTGAGGATTTTAGTCTGTCACCTTAGAATCTCCCACTCTTCGCCCAGTAATTTATATTTCCCTATTTATTGGCACACAATTCTATGAGCAAAACACTCCTTCATGGAATCGAATGTGATTCTCACTTTGTTGAGAATTACACCGCTCTCTCGGGTCTCGATGCAATTACAATAATTTTTTATATTACAAAGGGCACTTATTGTAATGTAAATGAAGTGCAACTAAAAATCATTACATTTATAATCCTACTCATTGCAAAAGAGAAGTAAAAGGAAAATAACGACATAATCTTCTCATGCCACCATTTTCAAAAAAAGAAGAAAGATTAAGAGAAACACATCACAAAGCACGAAGAAAACACAACGAAAAACATCATTGCATCAAAGAAAATCCACTAGATAAGTGTTTACAAAATCATAAGATAATGAAGAACATAATACTTAGATTTTTTCCCTTGAAAGAAATATGAAAATCTCTCCGAGAAAGTCTCCCGCTGATTCACGCAATGTTAGTACATTTCCTTACAGACTCTCTCAAAATACCCTCTCCAATCTCTCTAAAAAAGGTAGAAATCTACATTTCTACTCCTATTCTAAGATCTATAAACATTCTCCACTTTTTTCCACTCACACACACCACTTTTTTGACATAAAATCACTCTATTATAGCGTAGGGACAAATTTCCCAGGAGTTGCCTCAAGCAACCTTCCGAAAATCGTCCAAATACATTGAATCTCGGCCATAACTACCCAAAATCACGTCCAAGCTGTCTCGGGCGCCGTCAACGCCGTTTTGGGCACTGTCGGTGCCATATTTTTGTCATTCTTTAGATTTGGGCATCGTCGACACCGGTTTGGGCACCTTCAGCGCTGGTCTGCAACAGCTCTACCGTTTGGCTCCGTTTCGCCCCATTTTAGTTGTGTTGTTCCTAACAGATAGACCTACAAGATAAACATGAAAAATAAAATTTCTTTAAAGTGTAATTTTATTCAAAAATGTGTTAGAAGTGTAAATGAGATTAAACATAGAAAGACATCGAAATGTGTCAGGACAGAATTTTCTTTCTTGCACGTTTTTGCTCCAAATTGCACCGTTTTTTCTTCTTTTTCTCCAAAACTCTAATTCATGTACCTGAAACAAAAAATATACAAAATACATTCCTTTAAAGTGAAATATCATTGAAAAATCACCAAATATAGACATTAAAAATATATGAAAAATTGAACACTTTTTAGGCGTATCAAAATCCCCAACTTAAATGTTACTTGTCCTCGAGTAAACCTTTTTACTACATAAAACTTGTCCTCAAGTAACCTTTTTTACTACGTAAAAATATGACTTATGGTACAGAGTTTAACTTCCAAATTTCTATAATTTGGTCTACAAATATAATAGCATAACTTAAGAAAAATTTTTAAAAACTTAAGTCAAAACTAACAGTGTAAGAATACTTAGTAGTCAGGTTTAAGATTTCTAATTCTCTATTTATTTCAAAAAGAATTGCAATAAAAGTTACTTAGAATATTCATATATAAAAGAAATTCATGATATTTTTATTAGTAAGGATGCTAATGCTCAAATACAAGTTTAGAAAATGTTATAAAGCCTTCTTCTTCAAGTTGATTCAAGTGAAGCCAATTTTTGATTAGACATCTCCTCAAGCTTCTCCTCACATTATTTTCTTTTCTTTTATTTTTATTTTTCTTTTTCTTTTTCTTTTCTTTTGCATTTAGTTTTTCTTTTTCTTTCATTTCAGGATCATTTTCAATCCTTTCTTTTTTTTTTTCATGTGATGATTACTATATCTGTAGAGTCTTTAAATGATTTTGAACTTCACTATCCTCTTCTTAAAGAAAAACTTTTCACATTCCTTCACTTTATAAATTCATATTAGCTTTGAAGATTTTTCATAAAGTTTCATTCTTTTCTTCTTTCATAAAACTCTAAGATTCTTAATACTTCAATAATACAATTTCTTTTACTTTAAATAAAAAACACAGTCTTATCCCTTCATATCAAATATCTTTAACTTTAGAATTGACCTTCCTTATTAAAAAATTTTACCTAAATTTACCATAATATTTATAAACATGAATATAGTCATTTAAAGTTAAACTCTAATATCCAAGGTCAAGTTAAATTAATTTTAAAAATGCTGTTAATTGAGGACAAATAAAATTTAGTTTACTTCTTTTTAAAAGAAATTTTTCTTTCCCCTAAACTTGAATTTTTAAATATTTTGCACTTAATTCCATAAAATGTAGTTGAAAGAAAAGTAAAATTTGAATCTACAAACAACTACAACATCCTATCAAACTCATATACGTGCATAATCATGATAGAATGTTGTAGGAGAAAGTATATCTAGCCTAAAACATGCTTGCAGTAGTATTAAACTAAAAGGAAGTGTACTAACTTTAAAATTTTGTTTTTCTTCCTACTCTCAAACTTGATTTTTAACATGTATAGCATTTAGTACAAAATATATAAGTAGGAATAAAAACAATTCAAAAATTCTATCTATCATAAATGTCTATCAAAAACATCAACAATTATTTATCAGGATAGAAAACATGTAGTAGAAAGTAAATCTAAAATAAACATGCCAAAATGAAATTAACTAAACAAAAGTATACTAGCATAACAGGTATCAACATAGGAATATAAAAATGTTCTTCAATTCTTATATAATATGTAACACAAACATAAACACACATAATAAATGAGGTTAATTCTTCCCTTAACTCATTGCATATCACTAACATACTCCCAATTTCTAACGGAATCACTACACATATATATTGGGTATTATAAATGATTTTATAGATTCTAATCTCAAAGATAAGATTATCTTTGATACATTGGGATGCGAACACCAACCTCAGGTGTCACCATATCCCATTAATTAAGCACCTCGAACAGTTATATGGATAGTACAAATTCATCCACATGTTACTCATCAAAAAGGTTAGCTACTCCTACTAAATGAAAACAAGCTCAATGAAAGAAAGTAACAAAATTGAGATGGAATTGTCACTGATAAATTCATAATGTCTCTTCTAAAACTCAAGTCCGAGTGGGACCCAAGCTGTAATGGAATTGTCAGTCCAACTACTACAAGAGAACATACAAGTCTAACCATAATAAGAAGTTAAAAAATTACCTCCCTCATGACACACAAAAAACAAATCAAACCACTAACAATCCAAACATCTACCAATCATCAATCAAACTGATCAATCCATACTAAATCAAATACAATACAACACTAACAATCATAACTCTTAACCACACTAAATCAAACCACACTAATAACTATGAGTTGCCTCCATAAAGCGTTTTGTTTAACGTCGTCAGCTCGACAAATGATTCCACCTGGATCAAAATTCCATTTAAGTAATCCTTGATCAAATCACCCAATCTTTTCCATATCCAGGGACTCCTACAAAGTTCTTGAATTTAACATTTTCTTTTAGCTCTTCCTTTTCAGATTGATTCATATCCTTATTCCTTATATTTCTTTCTAGATCCAATATTCTTCTAGCGATTTTCTCAATTTTAATATTAATATCATCCTTAAATTTTATAAGAAATTGATGTTTATAAGATAATTCATGATTTCCTTAATTTTGGATTGAATTACCTCTAAATAATTCAGATTCTGGATCAAATTCTTCTTGGTTACTCTTTTGTTCAATGTTGTCTTTCAATTCTTCCCTTTGGTACTGATTAAATGGTAGAGGTGGTCTTTCTATAATTATCTTAGTTGAGGAAATAAGTTTTTCTAATTCCGTAGGGATTTTTTCCATTTGTCTTTTAATCTCCTTATCCTCATTTTTCAACCAAAAGTTCTTTTGAAACATATCCTCAAATTCTCTTTTAAATATTAGTTTAATAATTTTAAATTTCTCATCATTTATCTCCTTAGGATTTATCTCAGAGTCACTAGGTAAAATATCTAGGGGGTAACTACTAATTGCGTTAATAATTTGCCCTAGTTGGTTTTCTATATTCTTTAATGCAACCTCTTGATTTTCCAACTCACTTATCATTTGAATCATAACATCTTCTAACATCAATTCCTTCTCCTCATTCTTTGGGTTGGAGTTAAATTGAGGATGCATATTAATTGAGTTAACAATCTGCCTCAATTGGTTTTCCATATTCCTTATTGGGGTCCCTTGACACTCCAACTCACTCTCCATTTGAATAACAACCTCTTCTAATAAATTATTCTGCCATGATTATTTCAACTATGAAGAAAAGAAAAGAAAGTTCATCACTATAATAGCCATGATTATTTCAACTACATGTATGATTAAATTGATTATTGTCCCAAAATTGGTCTTCTCCTCCAAAATTATTATTCCTGTTAAAATTCAAATGATTTTCCAACCTGGATTGTAATAATCAAAATAAGGATCGTATGTCTCATGGCTAGTTTCAAAATAATTAGGCTCAATCAATCGTCCAAATGAATTTTCCTTAATAACTAGGGGACCTGACAGGGACTTTATATATGCTTAAAAATACAAGAATTTGATACCACTACTAGAAGATTTAAATCCCCGACAACAGCGCCAAAAACTTTCATACCAAATATCTTTAAATTTAGAATTATTCTTCATTATTAAAAACATTTACCTAAATTTACCATAATATTTATAAACATAAATATAGTCATTTGAAGTTAAACTCCAATTCTAAGGTCATTTTACATTAATTTAAAAATATAGTTAATTAAGGACAAATAAAATTTAGTTTACTTCTTTTCAAAAGAAAATTTTCTTTTCCCCTAAACTTGTATTTTTAAATATTTTATAATTTAATTCCATAAAATGTAGCAGAAAGGAAAGTAATTGAATCTACTAGCTACTGCAACATCCTATCAAATTTATATACATGCATAATCAGGATAGAATGACAATAGGAGTAAGTAAATTAAGCCTAAAACATGCTTGAAATAATATTAAACTAAAAGGAAGTATATTCAATTTAAAATTTCATTTTTCTTCCTACCCCCAAACTTTATTTTTAGCATTTATAACATTTAGTGCAGAAAATATAAGTAGGAAGAAAAACAGTTTAGAAATTCTATCAACCACAATTTTCTATCAAACACATCTACAATTATTTATCAGGATAGAAAACATGTAGTAGAAAGTAAATCTAAACTAAACATGTCAAAATGAAATCAACTAAACAAAGTTCTAACTAGCATAACATGTATCATCATTGAAATGTAAAAATGTTCTTCAATTCTTATAAATTGTAACACAAACACAAACACAAACACACAAACAAGATAAATGAGGTCAATTCTTCCTCCATCTTATCGCATCTCACTAACTTACTTCCAATTTGTAACGGAATCCCTAAAAAAATATATTGGGTGCTTATAAATGATTTTATAGATTCTAATCCTAAAGATAAGATTATCCTCGATATATTGGTTCTCGAGCACCAACACCAGATATCACCATATCCCAATAATTAAGCACCTCTACCAGTTATAAGTACAGTGTAAAATCATTCATAAGTTACTCATCAAATAGGTTCATGACTCCTATCAAATGAAAACAAAGTCCAAGAAAGGAAGTAACACAATTGAGATGGAACTATCGTTGTAAAAATTCATAATGTCTTTCGTAAAACTCAAGTCTGGGTGAGGCCCGAGCTGTAGTGGATCGTCAATCTAACTACTACAAGAAAACATACAAGTCTAATCATAATAAGAATTTAATGAATCATCTCCCTCATGACACACAAAAAGCAAATCAAAACACTAACATTCCAAACATCTACCAAACATCAAACACACATATCAATCCACACTAAAGCAAACACAATACAACGCTAACAGTCATGACTCTTAAGCACACTAAATCAAATCACACAGATAACTATGGGTTGCCTCCCATAAAGCGCTTGATTTAACGTCGCTAGCCCGACAAATGATTCCACCTGGATCAAAATTCCAATTAAGTAATCCTTGATCAATAGCCCAATTTTTTCCAGATCCAGGGATTCCTACAAAGTCCTCGAATTTAAATTTTTCTTTCAGCTCTTCCTTTTCATATTGATTCATATTCTTGTTCCTCATATTTCTTTCTAGATCCAATATTCTTCTAGTAATTTTCTC
>JXCR01012137.1:110696-157769 GCA_002079205.1 Phalaenopsis hybrid cultivar | reverse complement strand
TTTAGAAAAATATGAAATCAAACTGACCTCATATTTTTCACAGTTTAAATGAAAGAGTGCTCTACCTCAAATCTTGTATCTATCCCGATGGATAAACACAAGACTTGAGGATGAGACTCGATCAAATAAACTAAGAAATATATGACATATGTTTGGTCTGCGAAACCGTTTTATTTGCCGACAAGTTCCCCTATTTAATACAAAGAATTGAATAGGGTTTATTTTAGACTGGGTTCGGAAAAGCTTCCCATAAGGGCAAGCCCCTATAGTTAATTACATCTTAAATGACCGAATTCACCTAAGAAAACTCTTGATAGAAATCAGGGGATATCATATTTAAAGAAGTCAAAAGGATAGGATTTTTCAACGAAATCGGACAAAGAGGTGTGAAGGGAAATGCTCGAACCTGGAACAATGTTGAGGAATTCAAATGAAGAGAAACTAAGGGAAGGCCACAGACCCAGAGGCGAACCTCAGTGACTTCCCAATCTATCCTATGATTTGGCTTTAGTTTTGAGAAGAAATTATTAAAATGTTTCATCCTGCCAATTTTATTTAATTAGGGCTTATATTTGTGTGACATGATCACACAAATCGCTTGGAAGATGAGGGTTTACGTCGTATCGGACGACAACCTCGGAACCTAGAACGGTAGGGCTTAAATCGTACGGCAGAGCTATACGAATGCCTAAAGAAAAGGTGGAGGATTATGTCCTTAGATCGTACAGCAGAGCTATACGAATGCCTAAAAGAAAAGGTGGAGGATTTATGTTGCGTTACTTAAATCGTACAGCAGAGCTATACGAATGTCTAAAGAAAAGGTGGAGGATTTATGTTGCGCCAGGCAAACAACCTCGAAATCCTATGGATCGTTGTTTAATTTCTAGGAGAAGGGAAATNACCGAGCGGCAAGCCTAGTGGCAGCGAGGGAAGCATCGGGAAGAAGAGAAGATTTGCCATTCGAGTGTACCAGGGAACAAGCCTCCCAGAGTCAAACTACCAAGAAAAGGAAAAACCACAGCCTAAGGAGACTGACACGGCTTCGGGAAGGAGGGCCGCGAGCAGAAGAATATCAGGCAAGGACGAACGAGGTCAACTTTCTCTCGCGCGGAGGAGGAAGAGCTCGGTCGGCACGAGAACGAGAAAGGAAAAGGGTCAGGTNTTCCCAGAGTCAAACTACCAGGAAAAGGAAAAACCACAGCCTAAGGAGACTGGCACGGCTTCGGGAAGGAGGATTGCGAGCAGAAGAATGTCAGGCAAGGACGAATATGGTCAACTTTCTCTCGCGCGGAGGAGGAAGAGCTCGGTCGGCTCGAGAACGAGAAAGGGAAAAGGCCAGGCACGCGAACGGGAGAGGGAAAGGGAAGCAGAGCTCGGGTGCGTGGGTTTAGGGATTTAGTGTTTAAAGAGGAAAGGGGTAAAATAGGTTTTATATAAATTAATATACATATGTACATATATATAAATATATATATATATATATATATAAAATTATATGCGATTTACTCGCGCGCGGCGTCGTAACAAAATGAGTGTCCTTCCTAGGCAAAATCGACGCTTNAAAATTATATGCGATTTACTCGCGCGCGGCGTCGTAACAAAATGAGTGTCCTTCCTAGGCAAAATCGACGCTCCAGACGTGTCGATGCAGTCCGTTTTGGCTCGGACAACGTATCGACAATCGGGTCAAAAATGCGTCAAAATTCAAATTTCACAAAATTTCGACCTGCGATCGATTGTTTCAAAATGTTTATTCGAGCCTTCGACGGGTAACAGTGCAAGCGATGCGAATTGAGGCGATCAAACACGCNTTTGGACGTGCCGGTGCAGTCCGTTTTGTCATCCGGGGTCGCTCGGACGACGTCGTCGACAATCGGGTCAAAGACACGTCAAAATTCAAATTTCACAAAATTTCGGCCCGTGATCAATCGTCTCAAAATGTTTATTCGAGCCTTCGACAGGTAACAGTGCAAGCAATGTGAATTGTGACGATCGGACGTGTCGACTCTCCTAATTGCGAAGTTTGTGCGCGCGGAAGTGCGAATTGTGCAGGATGCCACATTAAGACTCAAAAAGGTCGTATAGGAATTCCTTTTGGGTTTCCTCATGTCGGTTTCATCATTCTAAGTGCTAGA
The DNA here is from genome assembly GCA_002079205.1 of Phalaenopsis hybrid cultivar. Classification (NCBI taxonomy): domain Eukaryota; kingdom Viridiplantae; phylum Streptophyta; class Magnoliopsida; order Asparagales; family Orchidaceae; genus Phalaenopsis; species Phalaenopsis hybrid cultivar. The sequence continues at coordinate 155,634 of JXCR01012137.1, read as the reverse complement.
AGTCGATACCCCACACGCGAAACTCCAAAAGAGGACAGAAGTAGGTCGAACCTCTAAAATGAGGCGGGTCCCGTTTCTAAGGTTCTAAGATAGTCGAAGGGAGATCCCTAAGGCTAGATTCTAAATCCTAAGAGAAAGACTGGACCTCACTAAAAATGAGGTCAACANGGCTCAGGAAGGTCCTATAGGGAATCCCTTTTGGGTTTCCTCATGTTGGTTTCATCTTTCTAAGTGCTAGAACCACACACGCGAAACTCCAGAAGGGGACAGAAATGGGTTAAATTTCTAAAATGAGGCGGGTCCCGTTTCTAGGGTTCTAGGATAGTCAAAGGGAGACCCCTAAGGCTAGATCCTAAATCCTACGAGAAAGACTAGACCTCACTAAAAATGAGGTCAACAAACGTCAATTCAACCTTCAAATTGACAATGACCGTGAATTTTTTAACTCTATATTAGGTGAATTTTTGGTAAGGACATCCTCCATCATAGCTTATGTACGGACATTTCTCAATAAAATGGGACAGTCAAGAGAAAAAATTGATATCTTCTCGATGTGACTCATTCCATTATGTTTAAATCTAATGTCCCGAAAAAGTTATAGAATGATGTCGTGCGTATTGTCACTTATCTCATTAATAGAGTCCCCATAAAAATTTCAAAACTTCATAACTTTATTTGCCAGCTTGATGTCATGTTACCTTATTAATCGGTTCTTCACCACTCTTAATCCCACAATTTTTTTTTTGCAAGGTCTTTGTTTGATACACTGCTTCAACTCGTAGTAAACTTGATCCCAAATCAATGTGTCTTCCTCGGAGACTCTGCCACTCAAAAAGGCTATCGATGTCTTGATCTGATCAAAAATAAATTCTATATGAGTGTCAATATCTCCTTCGAACCCTACTTCCCTATCACTACATGTGAGGGCGAGCTAGAATTCTTCGACACTATTCCTTATCTGACTCCTGTGGATATTTCTCAAACCACTATATCCAAGGAGCACTATGTCCCTTTAGATCTGCCATCTACTATACAACTAGAAACTCCTCCCACCCTCAGTGCGCGCAGCCGTCCCGATGTTCCTACTCTGGAGCCCGCTACCTCTTTTCAGAACCTAAAATCCACTCTAGGTGATATCCCCAGCACTAATCATACTCCGAATGAGGAGGTAAGTTCCCAAAGTGATCAAGCAAGCCCTCTTTATTCCACAAAAAATATCTCTTTCCACAATATATCGTAGGCCTACAAAGCGTTTGTTACTGTCCCGATGGATCATCATCTTCCATCCACTATTGAGGCACATTAGCAGACCCCTCCTGAAAAGCAGCAATAATGGATGAGATGAATGCCCTTCAGTGAAACATACGTGGGATATTGTGAATATTCCTCTAGGAAAGAAAGCAGTGGGGTGCCGCTGAATTTTTATCACCAAGTTTAACTCTGATGGATCCTTTGAACGCACGGCGGTCGTCAAAGGCTACTCCAAACATACGAAGTTGACTATGAGAAAACATTTGCTCCGATTGCTAAATTAAACACTATTCAGTTTCTGTTATCCCATGCTGTGACTTTGGATTGACCCTTTCTCTAGCTTGATGGTAAGAATGCTTTCCTAAATGGGGATCTCACAAAGGAGTACATGTGCCTCCCTCTAGCTTTGTCTCTATTTCCTCTCGAGGACAAGTATGCCGACTGCAGAACTCCCTTTGCAGACTGAAGTAATCCCCAAGGGTCTCGTTAGATAAATTCACAAAGGTGATAGTGGATCATAAATTTTCTTAGACCCAATCAGATCATACTCTATTCCTTTGACATTTCTCCAGTGGCCAAATTGTTATTCTTATCGTTTATGTCGACGATAATGTGCTCACATGTGACCATCTACCAACATTTGAGTCTTCGAAAAACATTCTTGCCACTTCCATTGAAATGAAAGACTTGGGATCGCCTCGGTATTTCTTAGGCATGGAAGTTTCTCAGTCATCTCGAATAATGTGTATGTCTCAGCGCAAACATGTGCTTGACCTATTGTTAGAAAAGAACATTCTCCTTTGCAAACATGTGGATGTCTCAATGGATTCCAATGAGAAATTATATGATGTTCCCAATGCATTTCCAGTGAAAAAAATTCATTACCAAGTCTTGTGAGAAAACTCATTTACCTCACACATACTCGCCCCGACATTTTCCACGAGGTTGGTATTGTGAGTTAATTCATGCACGATCTCTATGAGCATCATCTCAAATCTGTCCACGGGATCCTTCACTACTTAGAAGGCACGCCGGGCTCAGATTAGTTTTTTTCACAACACATCGCTTGTTCTATTGTTGTTTATACGAATGTTGATTGGGCCGAGTTCATTCATGATTGACGATCTACCTCGAGATATTGTTCATTTGTGTGGAGAAATCATCACGCGAAAAAGCAAAAAACTGTCAGTTTTGGCCTGGAGCAGTGTTGAATTCGAGTTTCGCTTCATGTCCTTGGGTACCTGTGAAGCTCTCTAGTTACGCCTCATGCTCCGAGAAGTACGCATGTCAGTCTCTGCTCCTCTATAGTTGTTATGTGATAATTAAGTCGCAATTAATATTGCTCATAATCTTGTCTAACATGATCGCACCAAGCATGTAAAGATTGACCGACACATCATTAAGGAGAGATTTATATTTTATTTTTCTCATCCATTGCTCAATTAACAGATATTTTTACCAAGAATCTTCCTCGACCGTTATTTGATGACTTCAAATCTAACTTGAACATGAGTATTTATTAAGGACATCTATACTTCAACTTGAGAAAGAGTATTAAAATTATTAACATATTTTCGTTGTAGTTATTATTAGGCTTTATTTGCTTTCGTTTCATATTTATATATTTCTTATGTGGTCTATTTTTAAATTATTGCCCTTCCTTTATTTCCTTTTATTTGAGTCTTCTAATGTGTATTTATAACCCTTCTCCTATCAATGAAAGTATCTTGATCTATTCACATGTTTCCTTCAGCAATAATAGGACAAATCAAAAGTAATAGGTGGCAATGACATAGATTTCGACAATGACATTATGATCAAAATAATACAGATTTGAACTTTACAAAACTACAGAGTAAGGGGTTGTTTGGTTGAGTGGATTTGTAGTGTATTGTAATTCTGCATGGATTTGAGAAAATTATATTTTTTGTATGACAAAATTACAAATACAATGTAAAGTATAAATGAATTGAAAGTTTAAACCATGTTCATTTTGGCAGAATTTAAAATTCAGTCGATTTTACCGAATTTGGATTACACCATTCTTATCGGCTGCCCACCGTCCGTCGCCACAGCAATCGGTCGCCACTGCCAGCCCACCACCATCTATTTGACGCTATCGTCGGTCTTCCGTCACTGTCAACCGCATGTCGCTGACGGCCGCCCGCCGCAGCCGCTGACCGACCGTCCGCCACCACAGCTGTCGGCTAACCTTCAACTCCGCCACGACCTTCAACCGCAACAGCCAGCAATTCTCTGCCCCTGGCCATCATCTGTCGTCGTCTGTCTGCCTGCCGCCCACCAACCTGACAGCTTCTATTTGAAGGAATCAAAATTTTATTCAGCTTCTATTTCCGTTATCTCTAGTTATTTTTGTTGTTGTGTTTCTATTTCCGATAGCTTTTTCTTTTATTCAGCTTATGTTGTCTCCCTCTCTGTTTAGGGAATTGGTTAATGGTTTGATTCATTCTCTTTATTGGCCAAAATTTAATGGTGAACTGTGTTATGAAATGCTGACTGCTCCCTTTAAGTTTTGATATTTAACGACGGATTTTCTTTGAGTTGTCTATTTGTTGTTATGTATATTTTTGAAACTTAGGCTTGCAGTTAAATTTGTGACATGCTTGTCGATTGATTGAAACGATATTAAGGGAAGATTTTCTGGTGATGCTAATTGACAACAACATGTTGTAGTTATTTGTATTTGCAATGTTGTTATGACTCTACAAGTATTGAAAGTTCATTTTATATGTTTTCGGCAATTTAAAGTTTAAATGACCTTGTGGTTGCTTTCATGTAGGATTAGATAAATTTGGATTCAAGTTTCAGTTGTATAATTTTTGGTCAACCATGTGATGAATCTCGTGTATTTGGGCTACATATACTTAGTCATACTTAGAGTAGCTCTGAATGAAATATTCTTTAATATCATTGTATTCATGCTTAAAAAGCTATGGAAATATATGAGATTGTATGAGTTCAATTTGAAAAGAAAATTATGTAGTTTGGAGAAGCAAAAGTGCTGATTTGGAGAGGTTTACACACTATTTTGAGACAAATTTAAGTGTTGCTTTGGAGTATTTTGTGAAAGTTTCTCACTGTTTTGGGCACCATATTCACAGTTTTGGAGAGGGATTTGTAGACTTTAAAATTGTCGCTTGGGACTGTTTCGAGGATGTTTCTTTTGCTGTTTAGAATTGTTAAAAATATTGTGTAGTGATGTAGGGTGTTGTGAGAGCTGTTAGGGTGCTGTGAGAACTATTTGGAGAGCTGTGAGAGCTGTGCAGGGTGCTGTGAGAGCTTAGAAAATGTTGTAGGTAACTGTTTGGAGTGCTGTCGGAGCCTAGAAGCTGCAGTAGGTAGTTGTTTAAGTGTTGTGTTGATGTTTGGGCTCATATAGATGCTCTTTGGGGTCATATAAATACTGTCGGAGCCTAGAAGTTACTGTAGGTAGATGCCGGGCTGCACTGTTTGGGCTTGTTTGGTGGCTGCCGAGCTGCACTACTTGGGCTTGTTCGGTGGCTGTCAAGGGGCTGGAAAGTTTTGTTGTGGTTCCTTGAACTCAATACTGATTTTGAGATCCTTATGATGCTTTAATCAGTGCGGTTTCTTTTTGAGGCTTTTATAGTGTTGCTGGCAGACATTTGGGAACTACTTTTTGCCTTATGAACTCGTTGAGTTTGGGAAACACAAGAGAGCTGGTTTTGTTTGGGCTTGCAATAATATTTATTTTGGAGAAGGCATTAAACACCCTTTGGGCCAATCAAAACACTGTCTTGGAATATACTTGAGCACTCTTCTCGATATTCTATTTAATTACAGTTGTTGAGAGAATTGAGGCGCTTTCAGGACCGATTCACTTTATGCTTCCCCCTTTTTGGTTGCTAGTTTTGGGGGTGGGTCGACATGCCTTTTTTTTTTCTTTTGTTTTGCTTCTTTCCCAATGGTTAAATAAAAAAATGATAATTTTTTGCTTTAATTACTTGAAAAACACTTAGAAATATTTGAGGATTAGTTGGAAAACATTTAATTGAGGATAGAACATCTTAAATCACTTTAAACACAGTAGGTTTCTTAGATTTTAGGAGCACACATGATGTGAGAGTTTATCTACTTATTTCTCAGTGTAGGCTTCCTAGATTTTAGGAGCACACCCTAACTGAGAGTCCATCTACTTAATTCTCAGTGTTGACTTCCTAAATTTTAAGAGCACACCGTAGGTGATAATTCATCTACCTAATTTTAGTATAGGCTATCTATATTTTATGAGCACACCCTAGGTTAGAGTCAATCCACCTAATTCTCAATATAAACTTCCTAGATTTTAGGAGCACACTAAAGGTGAAAGTTAATCTACCTAATTTTTAGTGTATGTTTCATTAAGAGCACACCCTAGGTGAGCGTTCATCTACTAAATTTTCGAATGAATAATGAAATTAGGCACTTGATCATAATCCACAAATCGATCAAAATACTATACAAGAGAATGCACCAAGATATGGTTCACAACTTCCTCGATTAAATCAAATAGTGGAATTCCCGTCATGACTTCATCTACAGTGAAACCCAATGCACTAGGATTTGAGCTTGGATATTACACTCAAATCCTTCTGCCAATTGGGGATATTTGTTAATGCCACATATTGACCAACAGACTAGGATAAGTCTAGGGTCTAGGTGGCGAGAGTGATGATGACATTGCTTATGTGTGCTTAAACGAGGGATACGAAGTGGGATTATTAGAATAATATCTACTACCTCAATGATCTTCAATAAGGGAGAGGGAATGATCGATGATAATATTCGCCGATTCTTGGTGAGATCGTTGCCCCCGATGCTTTTAGGTTGTCAGTAGTTCTAGCACGATTAGAGTGACTAGCCTGTAGACTACACGACTTTACAAAAAATTTACAAAAATAAAACAAAAATCTCTTTTGCATGTTAAAAAAAACTATGCATAAAAAAAGCTTAAACAATAGCTTTTGCATGAAAATCAAAGAATTTTTCTATGAAAATTTATAAAGGTCCACGACTAATCACTTGAATTAAGATTAAGGATTGCCCTCCGTAGATTGTCAGACTGGTAACTTTTGTTTAAGATCGGGAAGCACACGGTCCAGCTCTGAGCCCCCACTTCCACCAATGTCTTACACCCAGTCCTAGTCTTTCATATGTGGCTAAGAGTTTTTTTTTCTTATGATTTCTACGACTCATTTTTCTGACTTTCGTGCTGGATTTTCTCGTCTTGTTTATTTTTCTTGCAAGTTTATTTAAATCTGCTGTAAATCATACTATGTTTGCAATATTAGTCACGCAACAGTAGCAGATTCTCAAGTACGCTTTTACAGTTTATCTACAACATTTTAATTTACCGCATTTTGCTTTTCAAGTGTCTTTTATTTACCTGCAATTTGTTTATTCTGCATGTAAAACCAGAATTGAAACAAAAAATAAAAACAAAACAAAATCAAACTTTGACATCAAAACTGTGAAATATAAACCACTATTCTCAAACACTTAAACCCGGGAGTCATCGCTACAACAGGAGCTTGGAGCCAACTTTGAGGGCAACACGAAGAGAAGCTTGGATCAAGCGACAAGAAAATCTTCTTCAACAATCTCTCATAGGACTTCGAGGTAGTTCGCCTAGCAAGACAAATCCTCACACCCTCTTTAGGCACCTGTGCAACTATGTTGTGCAGTGTAAGTCCTAACTCGTCTTAGGTTCTGAGGTTGTTTTGTGACACGACATAAACCCTCTTATCTCTGCGGGCTATTTGCATAATCGAATATTATACAAATATAAGTCTCATATAATAAAATTTGCAAGATTAAACATCTAAATAACATCGTCTCTAAAACTTAGTCACACATTAGGATAGTGTAGGAAGTCATTGAAGTTTCTCCTCGGGATCTGCGACATCACCTAGCTTTTCCTCCTTTTGGACTCCTGAAAATAAATGTTCCTATTTGAGCCACTTCCATTTGTCTTTCCACATTCTACAGTGAAAATCTAAACCTCGAATTCTTGAAAACTAATACCTCTGATCATTATCGAGAGTTTTCTTAAGCTACTTCCGTCATTTAGAATGTAATTAACTATAGGGGTTTGTCTCTATAGGAAACTTAGAACTCAGGTAAAATAAACCCTACTTAATTTTTATAATAGGTAGGAAAACTTGTCGGTCACATATAAAAGGTTCGCAGACCAAACGGATATCACAAATCTCTTAGTTTGCAGGATTGGGTCTGTCGTCGGAATATACACTCACCTTTCGGAATGTGTAGTATTCACGGTATCAGACACGACTATGCAAACTATTGTACGAATGAGAACCATTTAGTTTTATTTTTCAAAAATTAAAAAGAGCTACTTTCAAAACCAAAAATATATACCTCTTATATTTAAATTAAATTTCAAAATTATTTTTCAAATCTTCAAAAAAGTTGACCGACAAATCAGTATAACAAAGACTTTATACTTAATATACTTAATATACAACTCTAATATGCATATAACTGATAATAAACAACCAATAATGATGAAGAACTAATAATATGCCCAAAAGCATTACATTTAGAAAACTGTTTTAGCGGGGAATTGGGGAGACATATAATAATGACTTGTAAGGTCAAAACTAGCAGGCTAAAATCGTTAGTTCCACAAGAATACATAATAATTCGACAATCAAGCATAAGCTATATAAATGATAGCAAGTGTGATTATGTTGTACAAGTCCTAACAATGTGCACTACAGTAATCACTAAAAATTAAGTTGAATGCAACCAAAATGAGCAAATCAAAATAATTGTATGGTGAAATTAGAAAAGGTAAAAACTAAAATTATTATAGTATAAATGTTTTGAGAGTAGCACGTATTAAAGATAACATTGCAGCAACTAATTTGGTTTGTTTTCACAAGTATAATACAATAAAAGAGCATACCATGAAAGGAATAGAAGGCAGAATAGGTATGCAAGAGGTAACAAAGTTATCAATTAAAAAACAGCTTGTCGAAACTAGAATTAACATAGTATTGAACACAAATGAATGGAAGCCAAGGATTTAAGTCGAACCATAATAGTGGTAATAAGCTTTGATCATTATGATAAGGAGCTTGTGATGGATCAAAATCACCAAACTTTATTTGTTATAGAAATAGATCCTAACAGATCATAATAGGAAGCCAACAAGAAATAGCACAAGAGATCTGTAGGATGCCAAACATTTTGCCTAAAAAATGAAATATAGATAAGGTCAGACAATAAGAAAGGTTTTATACAACAAATCGCATGTTGCATTATGAAACTTCAACACAACCATCCATTGAAAGGAGATACTGCAAAATCATGACACTTGCAAGCTAATTTAATGGTTAACTTCGATTCTTTACGAATATTCACAAAGGAATTTAGGAAAAGTCACCAATATCCAGTTAATCGTGGAAACTAGCAAGAATATATGTTAGATCGTGGCTGCTTACAAAAACATGTGTAATGATAACTCCTTAGCATGTACCTAAAAGCGTAAATGTTACATGCCATGGAATTATGCCGGATTATAAGAATCTCAACAATGCAAAATCATCCTTCTGTAAATTATAATGTCGGAAAATCCTCTAGGAGAATTTATAGTAATATGTGGATGGCCAGCATTTTAACAATGCAGTATGGATGATATAACCTAAAGCATCAGAGTATGTGCGCTTCAGTAAAACAAAACCAGTAAGTAGACTGAATCAAGCTTTCATGAAAAGTAGCCAAATCGAAGTGCAACAAAAAGCAAACCTTCTTAGCTTGTTGCATTGTATCAGGGGGAGGCACAGCCAGATAACGAGGAAGACGAGCCTGGAACCATGGATGTTCACGAATCTCGCGAATAGTCATTCTCTTCATCGGATCAACAACAAGCATCCTTGGAATTAGATCCCTTGCTAAAGAAGAAAGATGACTAGGAAGGGTATATATCCCACCCTAACATATATAAGTGTGCACAGAAGTAAGCCACTTGTAACATGTTAGATGTCAGGAGCCAATAAGCACATTAGGTGTAAGTTGGTATCTTACCTTTATTTTCTTAAAGAGGTTTGGTATGTTTTCATCATCAAACGGAAGAGTACCACAGAGAAGAGCATAAAGAATAACACCGCAACTCCAAACATCAACCTCTGGCCCAGCATACAGTTTACCAGAAATAACCTAAATATGGAAGACAATTTTGAATGAATATTCTATCGCATATACACGAAGGATCCTATAGCAAGACAACAGAGTTTGTACCTCTGGAGCAGCGTAGTTCGGACTCCCACAACTCGTTTTCAGGAAATGGCCATCACGCATGATATTACTCAAGCCAAAGTCAGCAATTTTAACATTGCATTTTGAATCCAGAAGCAGGTTTTCTGGCTTAAGATCTCGATGTACTACCATGTTTCTGTGGCAATACTCAACACCAGAAATTATCTGCCGACATCAAAACAAACTATTTTTAACCAGAAATATATAATAGGTATTAACTATAAATCTATGGCATATTAAACAAAATTAACAAATTGAGATTGTCATAGCAAAATAAAGAAAATTCCTGAAATGTAGATAACATCAAATCATCATGAAATGAAAATAAAACAAACCCAATAAAAAATTAACTTCAAAAATAAAAAAAATAAATAAGCCTAACATTATCATAAGATGTACACTAACATATCAAGAACATAATCAATAGCTACAGGTATCTTGCAAGCAAAAAGAAAATTCATCTCACAGAAAGCTTTATACAAGAAATGAAAACATGTAATAAAGCTAGAACTAACAGAGGCATGGATAAAGTCAGGAAGGAAAAAAAGAATAACAATACCCTCACCTGCTGGAAAAAACGTCTAGCTTCATCTTCTTGCAATCTGCCCTTCTCAACAATGTAATCAAAAAGTTCACCAGATTTCACATATTCCATTACAACATAAATATCTGATTGTGTCTCTATAACCTCATAAAGGCGTATAATATGAGGATGCATAAACAATCTTAGTATTTTGATCTCTCTTCTTACTGCAATGAATTAAGAAAAAGCTGAGAAAACTAAAGTTTAAATTGTTGCAATATAAGAAGAGGCAAAAAACACAATAAGTTAAAAATTACAGAGCATCAAAAAATTCAGCTAATAAGTTTATGATGAAAAGCTCAATATAACCCACTTCAGACTAAAAGAAAAGATTAACTAAACATAATGTTGCACAAAAGAACGAACTTCTAAAGTAAAAGCCAAACCTAATGGGTCCTTTTTTTTATATATGATCATAATTCCCTACATTCGGTAGTCGGAGAGAATCAATTAGAATCTACAAAAATAATCTAAGATTTAGAATGCTCTCATTATATCTTATAATAAATGAAAAAACACTCATAAACATGTTGTAAACGCCACTCTGCAACATGCATGAGGTGCACCTACACATTAAATGAGAACAGATGAATTTGGAATCCAGCATACAAGCACAAATGCAGATGAACTCGGTATAATAATAGATGGAAAAAAAACCATAAAACGGATAATTTCAAACAATAAACATCTCAGAAAAGAAAGATTGATTGAGAAAAGAAACTTAGGCCATTAAGTAAAGGAAACTTCTATAATAAGCATCAAGTAAACTAAAATACAGCCTGAATAAAAATTGATATCAGGAGTTCAAAGATGCGTCAGGTGAAGGTGAAAGCATCTAAAATATCAAATAAATAAAGCCCACAACTTAATCTAGTTATACCTTTTTCTTCCATTTCCATGTTCTTTATTTTTCGGCGATTAAGAATCTTGATGGCGACCTTGTGACCAGTTAATGCATGTTCTGCAATTTTTACTTTGCCGAAAGAACCTATTCCCAAAGTCTTCCCAAGCTTGTAGTTCGGTAATATCACGTCAGCACTAGTGCCGCCTCTGCTAGAACCACCATCCATGTCTGCCAATACTTGTAAGATAGAGAATTTAAAGCTATCACTTAAGAGAGCCAATTAGTTTGTGATCACCAATAGAAAGGTGATCTAGGATGAGAGGCAAGCAACCGTATTAAGTGATACATGTAATAATAAAGACAACTCAAACATTTACAGAAAATAATTAACATTCTGGAAAACTCTGGAAAACTCTTGGCCAGNTTGTAGGCAATATTAATATTTTTCACCTATGGACATGTATGGCTGGAGTTGCTAATTATGAAATGAAAAAAAAGGACATTTAAAATAGTGGTTGTAGCTACTCATTAGTTATTGGCCACGGATCCTCCTTTCCAGTTATTTTTTTACTCGAAGTTTTAACCCTGGAGTCATGTAATGATGATAAATATGACCAAAAATTCTTTATAGTCTCCATTATTGAATGGAATATTTTGATGGGAAAAACTCCCTTCATTTGCTAGGTGTGTTGTGGCTTCGGGTTTGCCTTTTCTTGTAGTGACATAATATACTTATATTTTAATCCTAAGTATATAATTTATCAATCCGAAAGTTAGATTAAAAGATAGAATAAAACTACCAATTCAAAAGTCTAAGCATCTACATAAATTTTGCTGATACACCCAACCATACCAAAAAAACAAAAAACATGATACACCCAGATCACATATGCACATCCATGGATATCAATGACAAGGGTTCATCCCCCTTCAAGATGCATACATCATTAGGAATTCAAACCATATTCAAACCCGATGATTGCCAGACTTCATCAGCTGCATGGAAACATTTATGAATACTAAAATAGCGATAAATGAAAACTAAAACACCAAAAATCATAAGTGACATTGGGTCATCCCTCTTATATATACATTGATATTATTTTAGGGCTCCTAGAAGGTATTTGGGAAGCGCGTTTAGCGTGAAAGTGGTTATATAATAGTGAGGGAATGAAGTATGAGAGTTTGAAGGTGTTTGGACGAAGATAGGTGTCGATTGGCGGCTGTCCCGGATGACAAAAGCATGGAGAACCACGAAACAACGTAGTGTGGATGTTGAGGAGGTTCACCACATATTCGTGAACAAGCTTCATAGGTATAAACCAAAGATTAAAATCTCCGCCAAACATAAAATCCAAAACTCTCAATCTTCATAAACATAAAAAACACATATTGTCTCTTGACAGAGAAACCCTAATTAGAAAATAGATAAATAGAAATAAATTTAAAAAGGTAAAAAATCCTTACTGTCACTATATTGAAAGGGAATATGCTCGGATCGAGCTTCCCACAATTGCGCAAGCTCTTATTCTGTAACAATGCAGAATATTCGAAAACGAGGGTCACTAGATTCTAGGTCCGAGATTTTAGCTGGACATTCCCATGTCAATCTCCTCAGATAGAATGAGCTTTGTTTTAACCCCAGGAAGCTTATAGAATCAATCTACCACCACCATAATAAACTCATTGGTTTGTTATGTATGAGACAGTTGTTAACCTCATTTTTATTGAGGTCTTAGTTTTCTACTCCAAGAACCCAAAATCTAGCATTAGGAGTTCCTTGTTGATCATTTTAGCAGACTAGTAATGGAGCCTACCCCCATAGAATTTTAAACCACTTCTTGACTCATTTTTGTGAAGAACTCACATAAGTGGTTCCAAACACTCAACTCCTAGTTGCAAGGGCTAAGAACCAACATGTAGAGGGCCCGAAAATAAGTTCCTACAGGATCAGACGGCCTTAGGTGAACCATCCGTGACCAGCAATGCAATCGCTACACCACGCATGAAGTTGACACATTTTTTTTGACCCGACCGTCGGCAAACTTGTTTGGACGACCCCGGATGACGAAACGGACTACGTCGGCGCATCCGGAACATCGAACTTAGTTAGAAATGACACCCACATCACTATGGTTATGCACTTGCACAAACGACACGAAAATCGATGCACGTTTTTATTTATTAGTGGGGCGCGGGCCTGGGCTCAACCTAAGTTTGACTCGGGTTCAATTCAGATTGGACTCGAGCTAGGCACCAACTCACCTAAATTTGAATTTCAAATTTCAAAATTCAAATAAATTATTTTATTTTTTTTTAATTAAATATAATGAGGTGGTAATTTATTTCCAATTCAACCTCCCCTGCGTATGGAAGTCCTTTAATTCCCAGTCAATTGCTTCAGGTAACGGCTCCTTCGATTAATTCGGCCCCGCTCCTATTCTAAAAGGAACGCTTGCCTTCTTCCTCTGGCTCTCGACGCTCGCTCGCAGTCCCGCTCTCCAAAGATCCCACTCGCCTGCTCCTCATTCTTGTTGGCTTCCTGCTCGCATAAGACGAACTCCCTCTTCCTCTTCTTGATTCGATCATCCCCAACTCACGATTCGGCTCTCCCGTTTGCCTCTACACCAAGCCCGCTCGCCAGCTCTCGCTCCCACTTCTTTTTTTTTTATTTTTTATTTTTTCTCTGCACCGATCCCTCTCCTCCAGTTCGAAGCCCTCTCGCCTCACCCGCTCCTCTTTGCGACTCGATCGCAACTCCCGATCGAAGCAGCTGTCGCGCCTCTATCTCTCGACCGAAGACCCCACTTGCCTGCTCCTCCCTCTCGCGCTCGACCGAAGGCCCTCACCTCCGCCTCTCTTCCTTTGCTCGACACAGCTCGACGCTCTCACCTTCTCCTCCGGCTCCTCTCTGTGAACCGCAACCCCCGCCTCCCCTCTGCACCAAAGGACTTGTCTACCTCCTCGCTCGACTCCCGTACCAAGGCGCGACATTCCCCTCTCCTCTCCACACCTGAAGCTCTAGAGCCTCTCCCTCGATTCTCAAACTCGCAAATCCTAACAGCTCTCGACTAAAGCGCCAGCTTTCGGTATGCTCACAGAAGCGAAGACCCCAAGTTTTGTTCTTCTTCTCTGATCTTTTGAACCACGAGCAGAGCTTCTCCTCTTTCTGCTGTCCAAGCCGCAAGATTCAGAAGGCCTCCTCTCCACTTAAGCAAAACAATTCAAAGCTGATTTCTATTTCCAGCCACCTCAAAACAGATTTCAACGGTTTTTTTTGCTTATTTTGTTCCCTGCAACACTGTTAATCGATTTTATTATTCATGATAACTATTCTAAGATGCTTGTGATTAGCTCATAACCTCCATTTACTTTGTAATTATTGGGCATGCATACAAAAGTGATCAGATGTTCACTTGGAGAAACTAAAGGATCTACTGAGTAAACTTGAGGTTGAAATTCTTCAGTTTAAGTTAGTTTTGCAGAAGGTGCTTAAATCTGGATCATAATTTTCTGTAATGATTTCTCCTTAAATATTGGGAAACTTACATAGATGCTACAATTCATATGTATTTACATATCCAACACCTAAACTTCAATTCTTACACACAAACCACCCGACCCTATGCATGAAAAGGAGCTATTTCCTTTGTGGTGTGAAAATCTGAATGGTATATATGTAAGGGCTATATATGTAAATACTTAAAAGAGTTTTTGGGTATGTATGTGAACGCTTTCATGGAAGAAATTGAGGGTGATATTTTTAATGGGATATTAAGGTGGATTGGTGTTTGTAATTGTTGTCTTTGCCCCATATATTTGCCAATATAGGGAATGTTTAAGAGTTGCTTTTGGTCACATATGCTTACTGTTCAAAATTGAATACTTATTTCTTGGGGGCTGCGGTTGTTCAATATTATCACTGTTTGGAGTATTGTAAATTACTGTTTTGGAGAGGGATTTAGGTTTTTTAAGTTGTCATTTCGGGACTATTTTGAGAATGTTTCCTTTGTTGTTTGGTGGCTTTAAGAGGGCTGAAAGGTGCTGAAAAACACTTGAAAACTGCTGTGAGAGTTGTGGGATAGTTGTAGGGTGCTGGAACTTCGAAATTGCTGTTTGGAGTGGTTGGGGGCATGAGGGCCGTAGGGTGCTGTTTGGAACTTCGAAATTGCTGTTTGGAGTCGTTGGGGGCCGTAGGGTGCTGTTTGGAACTTCGAAATTGCTGTTTGGAGTCGTTGAGAACTGTAGAAGTGTTGATTGGAAGCTGATCTTTGCTGAAATTGTGTGTTTGAAAGCTGCTAATCATTGTAGAAGTGTTGTTCGGGATTTAGAATTGCTGTGAAAACTGTTTGGAAACTGTCCTTTGCTGTAAATGGCTGATTGGAGGCTGATCTTCATAGTAAGTGGCTGTTTGGAAGTTGTTAATCACTGTAGAGGTGTTGTCCATTGCCATATAGGCGTTGCGAGAGCTGTAGGGCGTCGTTTAGGCTTCATAGCTGCTGCCCGGAGTCGTAGGAAGCCATAGGATTGTTGTCCGGAGTTCCTAGCTGCTGTCCGGAGTCGTAAAGAGGTCGTAGGATCACCGTACACGACTGCTAGTTGTTGCGCGGAGCCGTACGAGGTCGTAGAATCATCGTACAGGTTTGCTAGTTGTTTTCCGGAGTTGTAAGAAGCTTTAGGATCACCTGTTTGGACTTTCTAGTTGATGTTACGACTTATTCTATTGCTTACTGTTTTATTCATTTTTTTTTTCTGCAATTCATTTAAATTTCATGCAAATCATATTATGTTTTGTGAGCTAAACATGCAACAGGGATAACAACAGCAGATTCGTCACGTAAACAGGTACATTTTATTTGTTGTTGTTTTATCATTACAATTTACTCGTGTTCTAACACATTATGCAGGTACTGATTACAATTTATTTTCAAAACAAAATAATTTTCGAAAATTAAACAATATTTTCGAAATAAAAAAAAAACATAATACGTCCTTTTGGATTTACAGGAGTCTCTCGGAGGAGGTAACTCACGGTAGCTAACGAGATCTCCCCGGTTTAAATAAATTTCACAATTCGTTTAAGCTAAGTAAATTTAAAAGAAAATAGTGATACCAGAACGAGGGAACCGTGAGATCCTAACCGGTGTCACTCTATTCAACTTTAACATCCCCCATGATACTTAAATGATAAAAAATTTAGGAAATATTTGATTTGACATCATGACTTGACATATTAGAAAACTTAAACCCGTTTCGACGATGAACTTGAAGCAACTTCATGGGCAGCGCAGCAAGGAGCTTGGAGCAGACTACAAGTGGGGGTGGTCGTCATTCTACAACAACAAAACAAGTCTACACTAGCTAAGTTTTTCTAGTTTAAACAACTCATAGGACTTCAAGGTAGCTCGCCTAGCGTAACGTAAATCCTCACCTTCTATTAGGCTCTATGTTATGCAGCGTAAATCCTAATTCACTTTAGGTTCTGAGGATGTCGTTCGTTACGACGTTAACCCTTATCTCTTTGCGGGCTATTTGCATAATCACTCATTATGCAAGTATAAGTCTCAAATAATAAAATTAACAGGATTGAACACTCAAATAACATATTCTCCAAAACACAGTCATACAATAAGATAATCTGGGAAGTCACTGAGGTTTCTCCTCAGGATTTGTGACATCCCCTACATGTTCTTTTCTTTGAACTCCTGAAATAATTGTTCCTATTTGAGTCACTCCCACTTGTCTTTCCACGTCCTACCGTGAAAACCTAAACTTTGAAATCTTAAAGACTAGTACCTCTAATCATTATCGAGAGTTTTCTCAACTGACTCATGTCATTTGAGATGTAATTAACTATGGAGTTTACCTCTATAGGGAACTTGAAACCCAGATCAAATAAATCCTATTTAATTTTTGTATTAGATATGGGAACTTGTCGGTCACATATAAAAGGTTCGCAGACCAAGCAGAGGTCACAAATCTCTTAAGTTGGAGGATTAGGTCTATCGCCGAGGTCTACACTTATCTTTCGGGAATGTGTAGTATTCGCGGCATCGGACACGATTATGCAAACTATTGGACAAATGATATCCATTTGGTCTCATTTTTCAAAAATTAAAATATACTACTTTCAAAACTGAAACTATATACCTCTTATATTAAATTAAATTTCAAAATTATTTTCATATTTTCAAATCATCAAAAAGTTGATTGACAACAGTCCCACCGCAAAATCTATGCTCACGCCCATTTCAAGCAACTTTAAAACACGTCCCTCCAAAGCTGTCCTAATAAAATAAATAACACTCATTTGACACAATTTGAATTGAAACTGCACATAGGCGAGTATTCTCGTCAATCAAGTTTTAAGCGATTAAATCTATATCTGACTTCTCCCACTCCTCATACTCAGCTGAATGTATTTGATAAACAAGTATATTTGGTGTAACTAACTCTACAATGAAAAATGTGGCATGTTGCACCACTCCTAGTGACAACCACTACGAAAGTAAACTATCAGTCCAAATATCCGACAACTCCTCCAACAGGAGGCTGCTCCTTTTCCGGTATTGGTTCCTCAAACTCATTATCTTCGAGGACAACCAATCTTAATCATGTTAGAGTCTCTCTCATGAGCTCAGCATGCATCACTAGCATCTCCCCCTCATCAGCTAGAAGTCAGTACTCATTCACATCATCGCCTTCTTCAGTGTTTCTTATGTCATTGTTTATTCCTTCAATTATTCCCTGCTCAATGAAGGAATCCGTTCTTTGTTTGAGAAATCCTATGCACTATGTGATGCGGGGCTAAGAGATGCGGAATCGGGAAAAAAGGAACCAATCGATCGGGGGCCTTGGGGAAAGATTGAAGCGACTTATTGGTTCAGTATAGAATTTTCTAGTTCAAAAAGAAAATGAACCGACCCATCCCCGGTTCCCTAGAAGCTGGAAGTATCGCTCACGCCTCCCCTATTTCCTTATTGTCACTTCTTCCTCCTTCCTTTCTTGTTGGCGACGAAAGGGGAAGACCTTCCCTTCTTATTTTATCTGTTAGTGTTTATATAAGTGTTGTTTTTTCTTGTTCAGAGTTATGTTTTGTGGTGTTGTTGTTTCAAATTCTACCTTGGAGTTTCCTTCTCCCTTGCAAGAGCTGTATTGAACGATGGGTGGAGCTTCAACTGTAACTTGCTCTAAGGTGGTGTTGTATCTTCCCCTATCATCTTCCCTGCCCCCTTCTCTTCCACTCCCCTTAACCGTCGACCTCTCCAAACTTCACCCAGCACCCTGACGCTTCTTTCCTGCAGCATATCATTGTTGTCCAGCCTTCCAGCTTTCACCTTTTGCTCCTTTTTTTGCAGCATATTATTGTTGTACAGCCATCAAACCTTCACCCCAGCAACTTGTCGTCTATTTCCTATAACACACTGGTGTTGTCCAGCCATTCCACCTTCATCCTAGCACCCGATCACCAATCTCCCTGCATTCGCCTAGCTGTCCCACTCATCCAATCCACCTCCCAAACTCCAAACAACCCTCTCTAGCCTCTCCACAGCCTTCAAACTTGACCCGCTCCCTTACCACTTCGCCAATGCCACCACCTCCCTCAGTAGGAGAATAGTGTCATTGCATTTTCCTTTCCAGTTCGTGTCGTGTTGTAACCTTAATTTAGTGCTAAAAAAGTTTGTTTTGTGTTTTTCCCTGATTTCCTAACTAGTTCTGGTATCATTGTGCCTAAAATCTGATGCACTTTGCGTCATCACCTTCTTCAGTGTCTTCTGTGTCACTGTCCATGTCTTTAACTGTTCCCTACTCAATGAAGGAGATCATTCATTTGTTTAGGTAATCTGATGCATTGTGCCTAAAATTATGGCATTTGAAGCACTTTCTGACTGGGAGGAATCGAAGAGTGATGGTTAGCTCTACCTGTTCTCCACTCCGAATTATTTTTTTTTCTCTGGGTGGGGTCAGCTGTCGGTCTTTTTTTTTTAACTTAAACTTCGTGATTTGAAAGAGGTGATTTGATGATTTTATGATTTTGAAAAAAATTTAAATATAAATATAACCTTTTTGATTTTTTTTAAATGTAACATTTTAATTTTAAAATAGGTGAGACCAAACGGGTCTCACATTTAAATAGTTTAAATGATTGAATACAATACTACAGGTAATACACTTATCCCGAAGAATAAATATATCACCTGTAATAGAGATTCAATCACCTAGACTAAAGAATTTGTGACATTCATATTGGTCTGCGAAATATTTTAGAAAAATGTCAACAAGTTCCCCTACCTAACATAAAAAGTTAGATAGGGTTTATTTTATCTGGGTTCCAGGTTCCCTATAGAGACAAGCCCCTATGGTTAATTACATCTTAAATGCCTGAGATTCACTTAAGAAAACTCTCGATTAAGATCAGGTGGTTTTGCTTTCAAGATTTCAAAGTTTAGGTTTTCAAGATTGGACATAGGAAAATCAAATTTGAATGACTCAAAATAGGAACAATTATTTAAGGAATCCAAAAGGAAGAAAAGTAGAGGATATCACAGATTCAGGAGAAACCCTGAGGATGTCCCAACTATCCTAATGTTCGGCTTTATATCACATTTAAGTGATGCTTATTTGATATTTCAATCCTGCAAATTATTTAAGATTTAAGATTTATGTTTACACAATATCAAACTGTACAAATAACCTAAAAAGATAGAAGGATTTATACCGTACCGCACGGTAACCTCGGAATCCTAAAGCGTTAGGACTTATAATTGTACAAAAGAGTTGTACAAAAATCCTAAAGAGTGATCCTATGAGTTATTATTTAAACTAAAGAAGGTAATAGGTGATGTGAATGTGTTTTGCTGCTGCAGGTCCACCTTGAAGTTGTTCCTCGTCGTGCTATCCAACATATTCGTTCCAAACTCCTTGTCGTGAAGAGTTTAAGTTTTCTAGGGTGTCCAGTTACGATCTCAAATCAAATGACCCTATGGTTGTAGTCCTCTAAATGTCCTATATAAAAGAAGACATGCTTAAAGCTATATAACATAAAATGTGCATTACAAGACAAACAATAGGATGCATGTAGAACAGTAGCAGGTAGAAACAAGAACAGTATAACATGTTGTACAGAAAGAACAGTAACAGGTAGAAACATGAATTGTATAACATGTTGTACGGTACAATAGCAGACAAAGACATGAATAATATAACATGTTGTACAGAAAGAATAGTAGCAAGTAGAAACAGAAAAATGAAGTGTTGTAAAATGTAAATCAAACATGTACGCCCGTGAGATCCGCTGTTCCTTAAGTATAACAAATCTAAATGCATCGCAAAAAAAACGAAGCCTAGAAGAAATGTCGTCCAGGAAATCCGAAGAAGAGTGTAATAACGACTCATGACAAAAAACTCGAGAAAATCAACGAGAAAAAACTCAAGTAAAAAAAAAGAAACAAAAAGAGAATCCACA
Organism: Phalaenopsis hybrid cultivar; assembly: GCA_002079205.1. Lineage (NCBI taxonomy): Eukaryota > Viridiplantae > Streptophyta > Magnoliopsida > Asparagales > Orchidaceae > Phalaenopsis > Phalaenopsis hybrid cultivar. The sequence goes on along the minus strand of JXCR01012137.1, from coordinate 135,192 downwards.
AAAAAACGAAAATCTTGGAGAAATCCCAAAAGAAAAGAAAAGTAACACGAGTGCCCTGTCCCAAAGCTTCGATAAAACAAAAAAATTCGGCTGAGGGGGACCGCAAGCACTCGTATGGGGCTAGGCTCAGATATATATTTATACTCGAGGGTCCGCGAAGGCTACTCGGTCACCCGAATGTATAGAACCCGCCACTCGTCTAGAATTGTGTCTTGAACCTCACTTATGGGGCTATTTCCCAGCCTAAACAAGTATTTGTCACGTGGACAATCAACTTTAAAGTATGTTTTATGTTTTTAACATGCATACAAATTTTAAACATGCAAAGAAGAGTTATCAATTTTTGTTTCATATAAAAGTATGTTTTTGTTTGAAAAAGGTTTGTCAAAACCTATATTTTTTTTAGAAATTTTCGTTGTCCACGAGTCGATTACATTGTCGGGCGTGGGACTGCCAACAACCTGAGGAAGTTCGAGCCAACTACCGCTAGACTTATGCCGGTGAAGGATACCGTTATCCTATTTTTCATCAAATGTCAGGATCTTAATATTATATGATAGGATATCTTTCTGCTCTATTTTCGATGTGTCTTTATCATCAACACCGTACGCCCCAAAATGACTACTTGCGACATTGTTTGATGGTTTCACGTATAGCAAAAGGCTATACGTTGACACATGCATCAGACATAAGCATCGAAAGTCGAACCAAGAAGTAAGGAAAGAAAAGAACAAAAATGTGGTGTGAGAGAGGAGGTACTGATCCATCTAAAATACCGAAAAGGAGAATGGATCAGTTCTCAAAACTCGTCTCGAAAAAACCTAGAAAAGTAGGGCCCAAGGTCTTTCCTAACAAACATAAAGGGTCGCTTTGCAATGATTTTTCAAACCCCAAAGACGTAGGATTGATCAAGTCCAGGAAATGCTTTTCCAAAATGAGGTTTAAAATCTCCCAAACTTCAAAAGAAAATGACCTCGGGGAAACCACCACCAATACTTCCAAACTCATGCCGAAATTAAAATTCCCCAACTTTCAAACTAATAGATAGCCTCATACGTCAAATAAGCATAAAATCTTCCCACATAACCAAATAAATACTCACGGCCGGGGCAGCAAGGGAAACAACCAAAACACGTTCACGGGTAAGGGGAGCAACCTACCCAAATCTTTTATATCATAAGAAAAAGATGTCACTCAACCCTTCTATATTTCCTTATCTAGCACCTAAACTCTTCTGTTTTGCATTGATACTATCCAAATCCTTTCTAGGATGCCTGATATAGACAACTATTTTTTTGTTTCTTATATGTATCATGAGGATTGAGGTGTTAGAAATGTAAACAAATAAGGATTGGATGGCATGTATGTAAATCTCCATTTTTTGTTTTGACTACGACACTTCAGAATTCATATCCTCTTTCATCCTCAACTCCATGCTTTCTACCAAAGGCCCACTAATTCTAACATATCTTAGCGTATCAACTGGCTAATATAATTCTCCTCATTTTCAGTCCTCCTTGAATGCTATATATGCATAAATACCAATGAAAAACAAAGAATTTTGTACATGTCTTTATCCGCTTGAATTGCTATGTGCATAAATGTGAATGTGAATCAAGAAATCTGCATGTGTAGGCATATACGTCTAGGGAACAAGTATGAAAGAAGCCAAATTCTGAATGTATCGACGCCCACATTTGGTGATATAGAGCTGTTTTAGGGATAAAGGGGCAAAATTTGCACACATACAAACTAAACTCTGCACACATACCTGCTAACCCAAGTGATACATATATAAATACAGGTGAATGACATGGTATATAACCAAAACATTGAAGAGAGAATCAACTCCCCCTCTATACAAAGCCCTTCATGTTCCAAAACAGCAATAACATCCAACAACTGACCAAGAAGAATCAAAAGAGGATTTGCATGTGTAAACATCCATTCCCACATATTTAAAAAAAATCTAGCATTCAAACTCCAGTGAAAACAAACTAAGTAAAATTTACACACAGACCATGCAATTCTTAAGTATTTACATATGTAGCACTTATATACATACCACCCAAATTTTTGATAGTCCAAAAAAAATAACACAATTGCATGCATAGACAAGATAGCACATATGTGAGAATTGAAATTTGGGTGTTAGATATTTAAATATGCAGGAATTAGGGTGGTATGTATGTGAATTTCTTTGAAACAAATTGTTATACAGCTTCTGTATTAGATTTAGAAAAATCTAAATAAAACTTTGCTCACATAGCTTTTCTCATATTCCAAACTCCTCTTTCCTCGTTGCGTGGCCGCCCAACAACTTAAAACCCAAAATCCATCATATACAAACATCAGGGGAGAAAAATAAAGAAACCACATTTATGTTCTTTTCTCTTTCAAAATTTCAGCCCACATTAAACAACATTTAAGCAAAGTTTCAGCTAGCTTACTTATAAAGAAGTTGACAATGAGAGAAATGCATAATGAAGGCTTAAGCATATCCAGAATTAATCTAAGTGAGCCTAATGTTTTCCCCAAGCCGATCCATCTCATATCCCATGACAAACTTCTCAACTCATTTGAATACCAAGCCAATAAACCAAATTTAAGAGGATAGAAGAAGAAGATTCTTCCTATTTAAACCAAGAACATCGGAACACTTTTCACGGCATGAAGTATTTCACAAATAAATTCAAAAGAAAAGCAGTGAAATTTTTACTTCCCAAATGCCTGAAGAAAGAGGAAGGAAGAAGGCCTCAGACCAGGGAGGATCGGACGGCGAAGAGCCAAGCACACAAAGCACAGACCAACCGAAAGGTGAGAATCATTCAAGATTTCGGCAGAACCTCCCTCACTCTCCAAAATTTCAGCCCTGAAACCTCCACAAATCTTCTCCACAGCACTTCCAAAAGGCCTCAAGCACACGAAATGAACAGAGAAAGGAAAATAGAACCAAGGAGATTTAGAGAAGATTTTGGCAGCACCTCCACCCTCTCCAAAAATTTTCGGCCAACCCTAGAATTCCTCCCCAAGTGGGGTTTATATAGCCAGGGAAGAGGAGATGCATTTCCCGTCACTTACCTGGGCGGTGAGCCGAGCAGAGAGAAGCGACAAACCTCGCGTGAGGAGAGGACGAAGCTTTGTTGCAAAGGAGCAGCTCGCGTGGCACGGCATGGAAGCTTTTCGCAGGGCGGCAGGCGTACGAGGAGCGGGACCACGGGCCGAATCTTTGCGATCGGAGAGGGGGCTTGGTCGGTTCGGCTAGGGCTCACGATCGAAGAGGNAAATTTCATGCGATTTATCCATGTGCGGCGCCCTAGCAAAATGGGTGTCCTCCTTAGGTAATTTCGACATTCCGGACGCACTGCGCGGTCTGTTTTGTCGTCAGAGGTCATTTTGAAGAATTCATCGATTTGCGTGTCAATTTTCTCGTATCAAAAATATGGCAATATGGGTGTCCTTTCCTACCAAAATTGGTATCTCAGACGCGTTGGCACAGTCCAATTCATCGTCGAAGGTCGTCCGGAGAAGTTCGCATTTTCACCCGTCCTTTAGGCTTAATTGAAGTCTGATTTCGTGCAATTCATTGAATTTTGTGCATTTTGTGTGTGTATGTGACGAAAAAGTCGTAACGAATGTTTTCCTAAGACTTGGAGTCCTATTGAGAACTTTTCTCTTGAGTCTTCACAAAATAGCCCATAACCGCTCGTTCATAAGATGATGGTCTTGTGCCATAAATGTTAGACATCAAAGGAAAATAGGAAGTGGTTAGAATTTGTAAAAGGGCGGGTCTCAATTCTAGTTTTCTAAGATGGTCAATAGGAACTCCTAGAGCTAGATCCTAAGACCCTAAGGAAAAAGAAATGACCTAAAAAATGAGGTCAACATCAGCTAGAGTGTTTAACTGGGTGTACTCTTACTACCTAATTTTGGTGTTGAACTCTGCCTGTAAGGTGTGGCTATCACTTGGTGACTTTTCTCCATTTTCAAAGCTAGGAATTGTACATCGAGTAGGGGTCAATACAGTTGCAACCTCACAACATTCTTAATTGTAGATCTCAATCCTCCAAGATACCTCACTATTGTGAGCACCTCTGGTTCCAACAAATAACATTTCAGCATGGGGATCAAATTCAACAGTGTACTCCTCCACAGACAAATCTCTTTGAAGCAGATGGTAGATAATGCAAGGGAAGAACTTTGTGTTGCATCTCCTATATATCATTCTTCCCTTCTAGCTGTCGAAGAGGCTTCAAATTTTCCTACCACAGAAATGCACTTCTTTAACTTAATGACGGCTTGCTTTACCCTTTTGTCCCATGAAACACATTTATTCAAACATTTTTTTTTTCTACTTTTTAGGGCCACTTGATGAATTATTCTTGATCTATGTGACCATCAAAATCTGGCAAGTCAATCTTCACTCTAAAATCTTTACTTTTTCTCTGATGTGGCATTGGTTGCTCATCTCTTGAAACTTCTCTATGGAGAGGATTCACTTCATCCCCTTGATTTGGTGAGTCACCATTATGGCTCTTATGATCTCAGAAAATTGTCTCCTCTCAAAGTTGGCAAGTTTCTATTGCATTTGGAGAATTTTTGCCACATATCCACCATAATAAGCTCATAGACAGTTCTTTGTAGATTTCTCCTAGGAGGCACTATGTGCTTTTCTCCTGATCAGGTTATCGACGTTTGTAGGATTGCAAATCAAAAAATGATCGGGGCTAAGGTTTTGGTGGTAGATGTTGGGGTTAAATTTTGGTGGAGGAAAAAATGTTGGAATTTGAAAATTTAGGGTTAGGGCTAGGAAGTTTGGTGGGAATGGTTTGGGTATTGTGGGAATTATTATTATTTTTTATTTTAAATTTTGAATTTAGGGCAAAAAGGACAAATCCCAAAAAAGTTTAGGGTTTGTCAGACCCTTATATCAGATGATACCATTCTAGGGCTCTGAGATGGTATTTGGGAAGCGGATATAGAATGGAACTGGATATGAAATAGCGAGGTAATGAAATATGAGAGTTTGACGGTGTTTGGACGAGGATAGACGTAAATCGGAGCTTGTTCAGGATGAAAACAACAAGGAGAATTATGAAACGACATAGTGCGGATGTTGAGGATGTTCACCACTTATTCCTAAACAGGTTAGATATACAACACTTGAAAAATGAATAGGATACAACACTCCAAAAGTATAAAACAGAAATTACAATTTTCACTATACATAAAATCAAAAACTCCACGTCTCCTAAAACAGAAAAAAAAAAAGAGTCTCCTAATAGAGATAACCTGATTGGAAAACTGATAAATAGGAAATAAATACAAAAGGCAAGAAATTCCCTCGTCACTGCATCAAGATGAAATATGCTCAGATCGGGCTTCCCACGATCGCAGAAGCTCTTATTTCGTGATATTGCAAAATATTCGCGAATGGGAGTCACATCATCCCCAATCCCATGATTTTAGCAAGACACTCCCGTGTCATGAATCCATCAAAAGACAGCTCCAAACAGATTCGTATGGATGAAAGCCAAGTCTATCAGGAAATTTCCGCCTAATCTGCAAAGCCTATTATTTGCAATTAATCTAGCCATTTGGACGAACAAAGGTATTTGAAAGCCTTGATCAATAATATGAGCAAAAATATTCAATAAATGAAATTTAGCAAAACACAATGACATGATGAGAATGACCAGACCTTTAACTTAAAATGTAAGAATTTATCAAAATTTTGATGAGGCCCACAAGTAAAAAACAAAAAATAATACAACGTAAGCCGCATAGTGCACATCATAATCCACTGAAAACATCTGCACGAATTTTCAAATAGTTATGAAGGTGTGCACACAAATAACAGCAAAAGGAATTTGCAAAAAAAAGTGGAATGCGTAATTAAGTACAGCCACATTCAGACTTGATCAAATCCAAACTTTATCATCTAATTTTTTTCTCCCAAGAGCTGCAAAGTCCATTAAATACAAATACTCTTGTTATCAGGACATGAAACGAAGTTTATTCATGGATATGGAAAACAAACTCAAACCCAATACACCATGATGTAGGAGAGAGAGAAAAGCCCAAACTTCTAATAAAAAACCTAAGCCTCTACCACCCATTATGCACAGAACCACCCGCACCGACACTCCAACCTAGAGTATTTCAGCACCACCAAGGTTCAGAATGAAACTATTTGAGTAGGAATTTTTAGAGTTTTCTTAGTCTAAGACTACGGATTTCTGAGACATATCTTCTCAGCTAAGGTTTCGGAAGGCATTGAAGAAGAATGACATTACATCTCTAATAGGATTTGTTAGAGTATAAGCTACCGTAGGATTTCAGTATTGACAAGCAGAGTTAACAGGGTTTTGGCTTTGTCTTAGATATCGATACTTCAGTTAAAAGTTAATCTCGTATCAAAGAGGTTTTTTCTTTCTTTTTTTACTTTATTTTTATTTAGCAATTTTGTGGTTTTTGTGGGTCTGGTAAATCAATCCCTCATCCGTACGTTGTGAAACATTAAACTTATTACTTTCATGTTTACATTGTGGAACATTAAATTTTACTCTCAGATGTTTCTGCATTCGATGTAGCTGTTCTGTTACAACAACTAGAATATTTTAACAAAACCAAGGACGAAAAAGAGACTTCAATAGCACTCTCTGGGCAGACTCTAGCGGACAATTGGATTAAGAAAAGAAACCTCAAAAAGCGTGGAATAATAAAAATCATAGCATTAGTCAAATCAATAACCCTAATATGAATATTACAATTTATCTGTCCATCTAGATCATATGTATTGGCTTCTTTCAAGAGGGTAGGCCTAAAGCATAATAAACTGGAGGTCACAAGTTCAAAAAAAAAATTAAATCAGCACTCCAAAATGAAAGAAAGCAGAACCAAATTGTGCATTGAGATATATTATTAAAGAATTTACAAAAATCTGCTATTAAATCAAAACATTTGCAAAATAAAAACAAATTTTCAGCAAATTGAGAACATAAATTTACAATGTTCATTAGCACTTCAAAATGAAAGAAAGCAGAACCAAATTGTGCATTGAGATATATTATTAAAGAATTTACAAAAATCTGCTATTAAATCAAAACATTTGCAAAATAAAAACAAATTTTCAGCAAATTGAGAACATAAATTTACAATGAAATACTGGAATTGCAGTTTTGTAATAATGGATGATGTGCCTATGATAGAGATAGCCAAGCAATAAAGAGCCAAATGGCTTCTAATAGAAAACTAAGAATTCTATAGTAAAAAAACTTTAAGTCAAACCTTCACTGCAGTAAGACGGGTTATTTCATTTCCCATTCGATCAACCAATATAGGAAGGCATGCAGGCAATTCCCGTTGTAGATTATCACCAAAAGTTGAAATCACAAGGCTCATGCAAGATATAGCACACTCTTTGACTTCCTGCTAAGATTTGTGTTATGAATTCCTTTGGAAACTATATAAATATATTCAACGTCAAGCCCAATCACTTACCTGATCCTGATCCTGATTAGCCAAGCGAGCCAAAATGGCTTTATAGATCATATTGACATAAGGTTTGAAGTCAAAAGCACAATTCTGCATTTCATAATTAATCTCAGTGCTAAATAACGCGATATAGCAGTGAATATTCATATTAGCATTTCAATCACCTCAAAAGTTGGACGAAGAACATGAACTAGTTCTCCACAAACTCGTAAAGCCTCTGCAGAAACTTTGTAATATCGTTCACCAACGGCTGTTAGTATAGGATTTGAAAGAGCCTGGAGCAAACTTGAAGTAAGAAGGAATGAGAGAACAACGTAGCAGTGCCATTCTACCAGCGTTTAGAAAAAAACAAGAAAATCAGCTGATATTAAAGCTCAAACTTTTTTTAAAATCATCCAAAAACAAAGTGTTGGAAATACCATCCCTAGCAATATAATGGAAATGCAACTCTTCTGTATAGGAGAAAAAAAAACAAATAGAAAAACAACTGATAACAGAATATTCATTATAAAGAACAATCAAGAGAATAAGTAGCCTTGCACAAAAAAATTCATTAAAATATCATTCTCTTGAAGTTCACAGCTTCAATAAATTTGATCAAAATCTTAGAAACTATTCACACAAATGACAGTTAGTAGTAACAAATTAAATTAGTAATAGTAGTCATAACCACTTAATCAGAAAGCACATCAAAACTTATTACGAAAAATTTAAATAAAAAATGCCATCTTTTGGTAGCAATGTCGATACGAAAAAATTAAGAAAAAGAATATAAGGATATCAGTTGCCTACATAGATGAAAAAAATAACACCAAAACAAAAGGACCAGACAAAGGAGGATCGTTGCTCGATACATTTAAAAATAAATAAATAAATAAAAAGGCAGCATGAGTCCGTGAGATAAGCCTTGCAGACAGCTTTTGTTTTAGATTAGCAAATGGAGGGGTAAAGATACATTGGTAAGTTCATTATTCGGTTGCATTATCAAGCAATTTTTGCTCTTACATAGCATCTACTTCAATAAATAAAGTCACTATAAAGTGTGGAAAAGAGAAGAGATGGAAAGTCACAAGATATTAATCGTTTGAAGGACAGCAAAAATAAAATTATAACCAGTAAGCAGAAAGAATATCATGCAAGATTCACTACAGATAACAAAATAGTTTGATAAGACAAAATAGGACGACAATCTCGATTAGACTTTCAAACAAGTGCACACATTTCATTTTCTGCAGGAGATTTAAGCATGAAACACCGCAATTAGTGTTTAGTCCTCCCCATTTCCAAGTACTATTGAGGACTAAAACATGTAGAAAAAAAAGCACCTGCACATAAAAGTTACTTAGAAAATTTAGGTTCAATCAATTTTAACCTAATCAATTCATCACTTGATAAAAATAATTAAACCTTAAAACTCAAATTTGAGCACAAATAAATTTGTTTAATTAAGCAAAGGCGCAATTAACCTTGCCAAATTTTCTTAAATATGATTTATTGTGAAGTATTTATTTTAAAAAAAAAAGGAAAAGGGAGCTCAACCTGGCCCGAACAGTTCATTTACATCACATGCACCTTCCCCCAATACCAATTACATCCGAGAATAGCACCGCCCTTACCTTCTCTACAACAATCACATCCCATTTTCTCCCTCATATCCTAACATTATTCAGCCTTCTTCAAAATTGAATTACTTGAATCATCCACAGTGGTCACAAGATCTGGCCACATGCACACTTCCCATGGCATACATAAGCTCCTTTCACACAAAAAATTCTCTTATCCTCTTCAAAAGAAGAAACATTTGACACAGAATACTGAAATTTTGCATATAGGCAACACTCTTTCTAAATAAGCCTTGAGACTTCAATTAACCAAAAAAAGTAATATGAGTCTAGAGCATTGATCTAAGATTTGATTGGAAACCAAATCCTCGGAAATTGAATTTAGATCTAATTGTCTTGATTACCTCCCACCATTAAATTTAAATATAGAACAGAGGGGAACTATGTATGGCCAAACTCCATGGAGACTCTTCACATCGGAAAAAATTTGCATACGTAAGACGTACGCATAGCTGCGTACGTCAGTAACCTACAAATAGGTTACAGGGAGGGTATTGGAAGGTTATAACCGCGTTATACTACCTGTAACATCCATGTAACCTACTTGTACCTTCTAGTAAGTTTCGCGCTTCTACTTTCATATATTTGTAGGTTACATGGAGATTACAAGGGGTATAACGCGGTTATAACCCCCCAATACCCTCACTGTAACCTATGTGTAGGTTACAGACGTAGCAAATATTTTCCCTTCACATCAAGTTATTTGCTTAAACCCACAACAATTAGCTAACAAAAAGCTACCTCACCAACTACATGTGTTGGCTCACTTGAACAAAATAAATTTATATTAATTAAGAGGCCAATGAAATTGATTGCCCAATCACAATCTGATGTGTGCTCCCACTAAAACATTAAGTCAGAATACACCATGTACCCAAAAATATCAACCCTAAAGAGCCCCACATTGGCCAATCTTAGACATGTTGGTCAATCACATGCTTACAAATAGTAAGCCAAACTAGACTCAATTGTTAGACATCGAGGAGCCTCAAACTTTGTCAAATTCTAGCCAAAAGCCCAACCATATCATGCGTTTGACAGCTAAATTAGAGATTTAACAATTAAACACTAACTCACCTAATATGTGCCAATCTCCTGGGAAAAGCCAAGTCACAAAAGTGGATATTACCAAATTAGGATTAGGGGATATACCTACAAGTGGTTAGTTTTGTCCTTTAGCCTATCTAATGCTCCTAATACATTTACAAGCCAAATGAACACTATTCTGAACAAGGGCTCCTAATACATTTACAAGCCAAATGAACACTATTCTGAACAAGTGGTTAGTTTTGTCCTTTAGCCTATCTAATGCTCCTAATACATTTACGAGCAAGATGAACACTATTCTGAACAAGTGGTTCTGAAGATGGCATCGACGAAGCGTTCCTATGCCAATGCACTTGTCGGTGACTTTCCTATTCCTACTCATGCTCCTCTTTCAGGTTCAGAGTCCGGTCTTCATCTTGGCAAGTCCTGCAATGTTCCTTAATATTTTCACGACGCTCTTGAAGGTGGTGGTGATCACACTTTCATTAAAAGCTTGGCAAAAAAAATGGGAAAACTGCTCTTATTCTCATTGAGGTTCAAACCAGTATAATCGCATCCTCTTGGCGTTTTGCTCTAGTGGGGAAATTCCTTTATGGTCGCCCAAAATTGGAGATCATTCGAAAAGAGTTTGATGTTATGAAGTTATTGGGCAGTTGAAATATTAGCTTACTTGATGGTCGACATATACTTATTCAGTTATCTCACGATGTTAATTACACTCGCATTTTTTCTCGAAAAGTTATCAAGATCGACAACCTTTTTTATGAAAATTCTAAAGTGGACTGTCGATTTTGATCCGAAAGTGGAGTCCCCTATCATTCCTGTTTGGATAAAGTTTTTGGGGTTAAAATTATATCTGTTTAACCTGAAAATTCTCTACTCTTTAGCAACTGCTTACGGTAAGTCTCTCAAGGTTGATAGTCTTACGCTCGTTGTCACCAGATCATCTGTGGCTTGTGTGTTAGTTGAGAGATAACACTCAACCAGCTCCGGATGAGGTATGGATTGACACCACTCACAACGGGTATTGGCAAAAGGTTGAAATAGAATCACGCCCTCCTTATTGCTCTCATTGTAGTATGTTTAGTCACAATTCTACTATTTGCTATCGTTTGCATCCTAAAGATCAGCCACCTATCATCCCTGCTGAGAAGGTATAACCCGATCCTTTTTGCAACACCGCAGTTCCAGAAGAAGAACATCATACTACAGGTACAGATCTAAATGTGTTTATATCACTCACTATTATTGAAGAATACCCACTTGTCAACACACGAAAGTGCTCTTTTGATCTGATAAAAGATCAGTTGGTATAACAAGTAGTTGTTTTTAATGTTCAACAACCGACACACGTTCGACACACTTTAGACCAACCCAATGATCAGGTGAGTCAATCTTCAGATGAGAAATGACAGGTCTATTCCAGGAGGAAGAAGAAGAATGGGGGCCGATTAGAGCTCGAGAATTTATTGGATGATACATTGGTTACTACCGGCAATAAGACTCATCTTACCAATTCATTAGCTGGCTCCTTCCCTAGAATTAGAGGTAGAGGCAAGGCAAAATTAGGTCGCTCTCTCGCTACCTGATACTTCATATTTTGACATTTTTTTTGTATTTTCTTTAGGTCTCTCATGTATATTTCTGTATTTTCTCTTTTTGGAACCATTTGATATGGTGGTTATTGTGTGGGCGGGGTGTCATGTTTGGGCCCTCCCACACAATCTCTCTGTATCCTACTTTCTATTTAATATATTAGTCTTTGGGCTTTCTATATATATATTTGTGTGTGTGTGTGTCGAATGGCGTCGGCGAGCAGCTCTGTTAGGGTTTCGCCAGATGGCGATTCCCAACTTCCTTGATTTTTCACGCGTCACTTGTTTCATCGTGTCCGACAACAAAGGGGTTTTGATTCCTTCAAATTCGGCTTCGTCGTCTTCCTCCTTTTCCTGTAGCCATAAGACTCAAGTCAATGTTACGAGGCAGGTGTGGTTGTTTCTCGCACGCCATCCTTCCTCCTTCGACACGCCACTGTTACAAGGCGAGTACAGTTGTTTCTTGCTTGTCATCCTTCCTCCTCCGACTTCTTCCTCTGCTCGACTTTGAAGGAGTTTCCGCCAATCCTCCTTCGGCTTTTGCTTTCTTTCACTACAACTTCATTGTTCTTAGCGTAGCGTCTCCTTCTATTGGTAATGGCTTCGGACAAAACGTATGATGATGCCCTTACGGATGTCCACACCTTAGATACTCCAAAATCGTGCTCATTTCTTCTCTCGTTTGTGTTGGCGGAGGACATCAAGAAACCTGATAGAAAGAATGAGAAGTCAGCCATTTTTTTTTACGGAAGAAGAATGTAATCAACTTGCTTCCTCCTGTCGTCTAAATTTGATCGGGAAATTCTTTTATGGTCATCCCAAAATGGAGCTTATTCGTAAGTAGTTTGAGCTTATGCATCTTGTTGGGAAGTGAAAAATTGGACATTTAGATGGAAGACACATCCTTATTCAATTTAATAATGAAAATGATTACATACGCTTATTTGCTAAAAGATTAATCTGAATTGATAACAGAGCAATGAAAATTTTGAAATGGCCGATAGATTTTGACCCACAGACGAACTACCAATCATTCTAATCTGGATTCGCCTCTTTGACCTGAAATTTCATTATTTTACTCGAGAAGTGTTTTACTCTATTGCCTCAATCTATGGTAAACCACTCAAAACGGACATTCCCGCTTTTAATATTTCTCGTCCCTCTGAAGCCAGGGTTCTTGTTGAAAGGGACATCATTTCAATCACTTCTAAGGAAATTTGATTAGGTACACAACACCATGGATATTGGCAAAGGGTTGTGATTGAGCATTTCCCTTCGTATTAATCGAATTGTCGTATGTTCGGTCACTCCATTTCTCAATGTCATCATCTGCACCCTCATCTAAGACCAAAGAAGCAAAGTGCTCAGCCAGAGGCAGTAATTCCCTCTACTCCTGAAGATGTCACTATCCTTGCAAGTAATATGTTAACCATTCAGCCTCCACACAATGCTCATGATGTAGGTTCCCCGCCTCCTATGAAACCTATTTTCGTGAAGGCATGAAAGACATTTCATACTTCACCTGCGTTAGAACCTATCATTGATGTAACGAGTGGCAATATTACTACTGTGTTTCTACCGCCTCATCAGATTGAGCAAGTTGTTATTGTTACTCAGGCACATAGAGCTATGATGTGCAACAGTCTACACCTCCCTGACAACCTTAAGACCAATCTACTGATCATATGAGTCAATCTTCGAATGAAGAATGACAGGTTTATACTTCCAAGAAGAAGAAGAATTGAGGCCTACTACCAAACTTGATGGATGATACATTGATTGTTTTGGGTAATGGCAACAAACTTAACAATTTGTTAGCTGGCTCCCGTCCTAGAACCAGAGGCAGAGGAAGAGGCAAGGCTAAATTGGATCATTCGCAAGCTAACTGAATTTGCGAGTGTTAGCAGACTTTTGACGTATAATTTTCTATGTCTACATTTTAATTTTGGGTTTTTGGGTATACATTTATTTCCTACGTGTGTATTGTATGTCGGGTGGTTAGGGTGTCATTTTGGACCCTTTCACCCAACCTATCTGTACCTTTCCTTTTAATAATATATTTAACTTTGGGCTTTCTAAAAAATATATATATAAATGTGTGTGTAGATATATGACAAGCCATTTCAATTTATTGAAAGCCATAAATTTTAAAATATAGAAAAATCGTGAAAATCCATAAAAAATAGGAAGTTCAAGTAATTTTCCAAAAGGCACGTATAACAAAAAAAAATATTTGATGTTTTGTTGGGAGTTTAAAAATCTAAAATAGGTCCACGATTAAATTAACTAAGAAAATCATAGTAAATTTCAAAGGAAAACATTAAACATATATATAAATGTTTGACATCTAGTTGGCATATCTAGCTCCTAGTGCATAATTATAAGCATATATGATAGGAAATTTTGATAAATAAGGAGATATTGCTCTTTGACCCTCATTTGGATAAGCTAATGCACTGATCTTAAAAGTGTGTTTGAAACTTAAATTTTTAGAGCAAGTAAAAAAGGATATAAGACTAGCCGATACTTGAGAACTTTGTCTATTCCAGAATACTCCGTAGCTTTCTGTCAACATCTACCATCGGATAAATATTGATGACCAAAATAGAGCTTCCTTGGTCCAAAGAACAATCAAGCACATGATATAAGTATAAGATCAATGCTTCTGGTCCCTCAAAAAATAGAAAAACGTTTCAAATCAGAATTTGTAGCACGTTTCACTTTAACAGGGAAAGCAAAGTTATGTTTGTAGAAGATTTGGACCCATAAGTAACACCGGACACCTCTCAAGGCCACAATTGGCAGTAATTGCGGTTGTTGATCCTCTAAACTTCAAGTTGAAAACCAGTGATGAAATAATATAAACATATAATATAAATAAACAAATTAAATTAATAGAATTTTAAAAAGTAATAACAATTACATGCAAATTCTTTACACAAACACACAAACATATAATTTTAATTAACAAAATTTAAAATCAATATACGATAGAGCAAAAGAAATTATGCAAAAACATGCATATATTTAATAAAATTTGTTTTCATAAGCGTCAAATACATGTTAATTTTAAATTGAGACGTTGATATAGGTAAGAAGCGACCAAGTGCAATGAAGCAACAAGGTCCAGCCAGGAAGCAAGCGAGTGAGATATCTAAGTACAGCTTCCGCAATCTGAATCTAACACGAGCACCTGCATGTAATTAGTGGAGAGCTCTACAACAAGGTACCGAGCCATCAAAAATTTAAGGCATTTCTTTCGTTTCTCTTTCAATATTAAGAGGTAAGTTTCAAGAAGGATTTCTTGCGCAGTCCTGCAACCAAAATTCTGTTTAAACCCAAAATAATGTTTGATTTGTTAAGATCACTGTCAAAAACTTAAGAACAAGTGAAGTTAATTATTTTTTCCTGAAGAGGGAGGAAGAAAAAAGAACATTGGGATAGGAATATATATAAAAAAATTTTAAAGAGACTTTTTTCTTGAAATTTGTGAGTCCAAAGATTTTTATTATACATATAATTTTATCGTTAATTTATCCAGATTTGGTGAAAATGATGATAAAAAAACTATNTATACATATA
This sequence comes from Phalaenopsis hybrid cultivar, assembly GCA_002079205.1. Classification (NCBI taxonomy): domain Eukaryota; kingdom Viridiplantae; phylum Streptophyta; class Magnoliopsida; order Asparagales; family Orchidaceae; genus Phalaenopsis; species Phalaenopsis hybrid cultivar. The sequence continues at coordinate 119,849 of JXCR01012137.1, read as the reverse complement.
ATTTTATCGTTAATTTATCCAGATTTGGTGAAAATGATGATAAAAAAACTATCATAAAAGAAACATAAAAAGCTAGTTATATAGGACTAAAAAAAGGAGGCAAGTTTAAAATAATAGTGATACTGGATTTAATCCAAACCACAAACAAAAATGAAAATTTTAATGCTGAAATTCAAAAGGTTAGAAACTAGACACTGAAAAGCAGGAAACAACGCCATACACACAAAACTAAGGCCTAAGCCGAAGTGGTGGTGTTGTGGGTAAGAGAGGTGGGAAGTGGGCTGCAACAGTAAAACTATGGTTGGAAGCGGGTGGGGGAATTTGGAATGTTGGGACATTGGACAACATGGGGGACTAGGAATACAACGACAGTTTATGGCAGTGGAGGGAAGCGACGACAGCAGGTTGAGAAATTCCAGAGGGGATTAAGGCAGGCTTGCGGCCAGATCTGGGAGGATGTAAAGAGTTAGGCAGTTAAGTGGATGTTTCTGTAGAGAGATATAGGAAAAGGGAGTTACGGAAGGGGTCCCGTGTGTGTTCGTGTGTGTGGTTGCACGGGAGGTGGTTGTGGATGTAAACTATAATACAAAAAGAATTGGTGCAACTAGAGTATACAGGTGATGGGGCTGGTTCAAGGAAATACCGCTGCGAGTGGAAAAACATGTTGGCTACGAGAAAACACCAGTATGTTGATGGTTGGGAACACGGCGGTACAGGGAAAACCAGTAGGTGGTAAGGAGGGGAGGTAGAGGTGGAAGTAAGAGAAAAAGGAAATCGACGCCGAGGAGTGGGATACAGTCGGAGCACCACCCTAACCGTCAGATACAACCCTCAGAGAATAAAATAGGAAGCTGATGGCTATCTTCCCAAACTGAGATCAGAAAATAACATAAACTAATCTTAAGACACACAAAGCACATATAAATACTATGTTGATAAAGAGGAGACGTGGGGCCCGCTCCTAATTGGGCTGTAATCCCGATACTTGGGATCGGTCGCCCCTCACCTAGTCGGAATTGAATCTGTTTAGGTTGCCCAGTTCAGTAAAGGCGGAAGGTGAATAATCCCCGTGTCATTCTCCAGAATTGGGAGAGCTTCAGTCTCATTCTTCGATGCTTCTAGGTGCAAATTGTTGTTGATGGAGTTGTTGTAATCTTTCAAGACAGACGAATCTTCAACTGTAGTCCTAGTAGGACATGGATCCCAATGTCAGCTGCACTGCCTCCTAAAACACCAGAAGAGTTTGCAAAGTACATCCATATCGATACACACTCTTGGGACAACGTGCCCTGTATGTCCAGTTAAATCTTCCCAGAGTAACCCCAGGTCGATTCAATCCGATATGCAGAGACAATAACCCAAACATTCCTGCACAGCTTCAAGTGCCCTAGTAGGTCGATCAAATATGTGTCAGCGCTCCAAAACAAATTATGATAGAATAAGTATACATCCACCTTCGGCACACCCTAAGTTGGAACTGTGGAGATAAGAGTATTCTCATGAATTAGGTATGGAGTCATCCCAATTGTAACCCGCTTCTTCTATTCGTATTCAACTGAGTGCAGTTAATGAACTAGTATGTGAGAACAAATCAAATCTAGGGTGAAATCTGTAGCATGTTGCACTGCTCTCAATAGCACTCACTTAGGAGGGTTATCTTCATTATTATAGGACTTGGATTCATTAAATAATTTTTGTCCCCATCAAGCTTCTAGAGCCCATTACAAAGCTGGGGTTCACCTTTTCTGCTTGGACATCTGGTGATGGGTATCATATTGGACTAAAAATAATCTCTAAATATCCCCAGGTAATACTCCCGACATGGAGCAAAATGATCCCACTTCTGGCATGCTGGACCTCCCCATTTAAGAGTAACTTAGGAAAGGTCTTTTACATCTAAAAGATTTGCAATTCTCTAATCTGTGGTGGCCTTGTATCTATGGTTGACTCTTCAAACTCATAACCCTTTTGGACATCTAATATCAGTCTTACTGATGTTCCTCTCAACGTTGGTGAAACAGTGGCACAAGGTACCACAATTTCATACTCTGCCTAAATGCCCATTGCATCGAGGTCACTACCTTCTAGAATGACTAATGTTCTCTAAGCTGGAATCTTTATATTGGGGTCAACTGGAAGTAATGGCGTCTCTTCCCCGTTGGCTGCAAGTTGAGATTCCTCTCTATAGTTTTCATCTTCTCCCAGATCAACTATGTCATTGCCAAATTTCTCAACAACACCCTGCTCAGTGAAACAAATCACACCCTTGGTCGTGCATTCTGAGTCCCAAATCTGTGGCACTTACAACACTTCCTGGTTGTGACAAATTAGGGATGCAGATTGGTTTTACCTGTTATCCACTCAGAATCAGCTCTTCCTCTAACGAGGTTATCTTGGGCGTTCTCCTCGATGAGCTCTGGCAGTAAGACCCTAAGGTTGAGCTCTGCATATAATTCTTATCATTGGTTGAGCTCATCATTCTAGAATTATAATCCGTACCATGATACGGCTGATGATGAGGAAGATGTAAGACCCTAAGAATAAGGTCAACCAATGATGGGGTATCTCCCCTTCTGAAGCGGCTCTGAAGTTTCTATCTTTAGTAATATGGTAGGAACTGACGTTGTATCTCCCACATAATTTTCAGATTCTCTCTCTCCCTTTCAATGCTCCCGATCACGAATGAAGGTAACCTCCCATAAGATTTCATCCTCAATATTCGCAAGTCTCCGCTAAAATTGGTGGATCTCTCATGTATCTCCTCGGTGGCATGACTAGGGTTTAGGATTGGACAGTGAGAGGGTAAAAATAAATGGTTCAAGGTTGCAAATTTTGAAAATAATCAAGGGAGGAATTACGGTTAGGGATATGTGGTAGTGAAAAAGGTGTTTGGCAAGAGGAAATTTTTGGGTTATGGCAGGTGCTAGGAAACCCTAGTATAGGACTAGGATTAGACAAGCTCTAATACCAAATGATACCGGATTTAGCCCAAACAAAAAGTGAAAATAAAAATGTTATTGCTAAAATTCAAAAGGATACAAACAAGACACTTGAAAAACAAAAAACAACAACACAAACTCAAAACTAAGATCTAAGTCAAAGTGATGGTGTTGTGGTTAAGGATGCAACTGAGGAAGGAGAAGAAGAGAGCGAGGGGGGACAAGGTGTGGTTGGGGATGTAGACAGTAGTGCTGAAAGGGATTAGTACGGCTAGAGTATGCAGGTGACGCGGCTGGTTCAGGGAAATACCGTGATTGAAAGTGGGAAAAAGTATTGGCTATGAGGAAAACTCCTGGATGTTGGTGGCTGGGAACACTGGGGTACAAGGAAAACTAGAAGGCGATGACGAGGGGAGGTGGAGGTGGAAGTCGGAGAAGGTAATCACCACCAGGGAGGAGATATTGATGAAGCACCACCCAAAACGTCAGATACAACCCTCAGAGGGAAAAATAGGACGTCAGCAGCTCTCCTCACAAACTGAAATATGAAAATAACATAAGCTAACCTTAAGGCACACAAAGCATAAATAAATACTATTTTGATAGGAATGAGAGATGGGCCCCTTTCCTAATTGAGAGGCAATCCCAATACTTGGGGCCAGCCAGCCCTTACTCAGTCTCAACTAAACTGATTTAGGTTGCCCGATTCAATAGGAGTGGGAGAGGAATAACCCTCGTGTCAAATAGTTGAAGACAACATTAAATTTTGTTTAAAAGAATTTGCCATGATAAAAATAGTTAAAATAAAGTTAAAAATGATAGATTTTAGAACTTAATTGATTAAATTTAAATTTGATTAAAGAAGATAAAAATTTTAATAAACATAAAAATAATAAGAGCATTTATCGCTTTAGACTAAGCCACTTTGGATTAGTTATTACAAGAAAATAGTCATTAAATTTTCATTCATCAAATTAAAGCTGAATTAAATTGGATAGAACATAAATGAAAAAATTGTAATTAAAATGATAAATTTAACTCAGTTTAGTTAGTAAATTAAATAATTAAATTTGAAAGCTAAGGAGTACTAAAATAGTTTTATTGAATTGAACCGGAAAAAGGAAAATAAATAAGAAAGAAACTTTATTATTTATAATAAATAAATAAATTGATAGAAACTATCATGTGCATAGTAGTATTGGTAATACACCAAAGTAAATAATACCGAAAGAGAAAAAGCAAACAAGCCTTCCAAAATGTAGACAATTAAATTTCTAAATTATCATAATAATTTTTTTTTCAAAATTGAATGCATTGATTGATGTAGATATACATCAAGCAATTTTTCAATAGTTCAAAATTCCTATAGCCAATGAGATTACAAAAAACACAATCAAATTTACATACTAGGTATAAATATGACAAAATGAGAAAACAAAAAGTTAATAATTAAAATGGACACTTAAAATGACTTGTAAATCACATTAAACATAAAATTAAAGACAAAAATGGACAACAAAGGTCCCTAGCCTACAAACAAATANGGTTGGAGGCGGGTGGGGGAATTTGGAATGTTGGGACATTGGACAACGTGGGGGACTAGGAATACAACGACAGTTTATGGCAGTGGAGGGAAGCGACGATAGCAGGTTGGGAAATTCTAAGGGGGATTAAGGCAGGCTTGCGGCCAGATCTGGGAGGATGTAAAGAGTTAGGCAGTTGAGTGGATGTTTCTGAAGAAAGATATGGGAAAAGGGAGTTACAGAAGGGGTTCCGTGTGTGTTCGTGTGTGTGGTTGGACGAGAGGTGGTTGTGGATGCAGACTATAATGCAAAAAAGAATTGGTGCAACTAGATTATACAGGTGATGGGGCTGGTTCAAGGAAAATACTGCTGGGAGTGGAAAAACATGTTGGCTACGGGAAAACACCAGTATGTTGATGGTTGGGAACACGGCGGTACAGGGAAAACCAGTAGGTGGTAAGGAGGGGAGGTAGAGGTGGAAGTAAGAGAAAAAGGAAATCGCCGCCGAGGAGCGGGATACAACCGGAGCACCACCCTAACCGTCAGATACAACCCTCGGAGAATAAAATAGGATGCTGACGGCTATCCTCCCAAACTGAGATCAGAAAATAACATAAACTAATCTTAAGACACACAAAGCACATATAAATACTATTTTGATAAAGAGGAGACGTGGGGCCCGCTCCTAATTGGGCGGCAATCCCGATACTTGGGATGGGTTGACCCTCATCTAGTCGGAATTGAATCGGTTTAGGTTGCCCAGTTCAGTAGGGGTGGAAGGAGAATAATCCCCGTGTCCTTCTCCCAGAATTGGAGGGCTTCAATCTCATTCTTCGATGCTTCTGGGTGCAAATTGTTGTTGATGGAGCTGTTGTAATCTTTCAAGACAGACGAATCTTCAACTGTAGTCCTAGTAGGACATGGATCCCACTGTCGGCTGCACTGCCTCCTAAAACACCAGAAGAGTTTGCAAAGTACATCCATATTGATACACACTCTTGGGGCAACGTGCCATGTATGTCCAGTTAAATCTTCCCACAGTAACCCCAGGTCGATTCAATCCGATATGCAGTGACAATAACCCGAACATTCCTGCACAGCTTCAAGTGCCCCAGTAGGTCGATCAAATAGGTGTCAGCGCTCCAAAACAAATTATAATAGAATAAGAATACATCCATCTTCGACACACCCTAAGTTGGAATTGTAGATATAAGAGTATTCTCATGAATTAGGTATGGAGCCATCCCAATTTTAACCCGCTTCTTATATTCATATTCGACTGAGTGCAGTTAATGAACTAGTATGTGAGAAGAAATCAAATTTATGGTGAAATCTGTGGCATGTTGCACTACTCTCAGTAGCACTCACTTAGGAGGGTTATCTTCCTTATTATAGGACCTGGATTCATTGAATAATTTTTGTCCCCATCAAGCTTCTAGAGCCCATTACAAAGCTGGGGTTCACCTCTTCTGCTTGGACATCTGGTGATGGGTACCATATTGGACTAAAAATAACCTCTAAATATCCACAGGTAATATTCCCGACATGGCGCAAAATGACCCCACTTATGGCATGCTGGACCTCCCCATTTAAGAGCAACTTAGGAAGGGTCTTTTACATCTAAAAGATTTGCAATTCTCTGATCTGTGGTGGCCACGTATCTATGGTCAACTCTTCAAACTCATAACCCTTTTGGACATTTAATATCAGTCTTACTGATGTTCCTCTCAATGTTGGTGAAATAGTGGCACAAGGTACCACAATTTCATACTCTGCCTAAATGCCCATTGCATCGAGGTCACTACCTTCTAGAATGACTAATGTTGTCTAAGCTGGAATCTTTATATTGGGGTCAACTGGAAGTAGTAGCGTCTCTTCCCCGTTGGCTGCAAGTTGAGATTCCTCTCTATAGTTTTCAGCTTCTCCCAGATCAACTGTGTCATTGCCAAAATTCTCAACAACACCATGCTCAGAGAAACAAATCACACCCTTGGTCGTGCATTCTGAGTCAATATGCCCAAATTCGTGGCACTTACAACACTTCCTGATTGTGACAGATTTAGGGATGCAGATTGGTTTTACCTGTTATCCACTCAGAATCAGCTCTTCCTCTAACGAGGTCATCGTGGGCGTTCTCCTGGGTTAGCTCTGGCTGTAAGACCCTCAGGTTGAGCTTTGCATATAAAATAAACCAGTCAACCAATGATGGGGTCTCTCCCCTTCTGAAGCGGATCTGAAGTTTCTATCTTTAGTAATATGGTAGGAACTGACGTTGTATCTCCCACTTAATTTTCATATTCTCTCTTTCTCCCTTTTCACCCGATCACGAATGAAGGTAACCTCTCATAAAATTTCATCCTCAAAATTCGCAAGTCTCCGCTAAAGTTGGTGGATCTCTCATGTATTTCCTCGGTGGCATGACTAGGGTTTAGGATTGGACAGTGAGAGGGTAAAAATAAATGGTTCAAGGTTGCAAATTTTGAAAATAATCAAGGGGGGAATTACGGTTAGGGATAAGTGGTAGTGAAAAAGGTGTTTGGCAAGAGGAAATAATTCTTGGGTTATGGCAAATGCTAGGAAACCCTAGTATAGGACTAGGATTAGACAAGCTCTAATACCAAATGATACCGGATTTAACCCAAACAAAAAATAAAAATAAAAATGTTACTACTAAAATTCAAAAGGATACAAACAAGACACTTGAAAAACAGAAAACAACAACACAAACCCAAAACTAAGGTCTAAGTCAAAGTGATGGTGTTGTGGTTAAGGGAGGCAGGGGGTGGGCTGCAACAGTACAAGTGCGGTTGGAGGCAGGTGGGAGAATTTAGGATGTTGGGATAGTCGGCGACATGGGGGACTAGGAATACAACAACAAGATGTGGTGGTGGAGGGAAGCGACGACAACATATTGGGGAATGTCCGTGAGGGATTAAGGCAGGGTTGAAATGGAACTATAGGCTTGCGCCCAGATCTGGGAGGATTGAAAGAGNATTCACTAAATGTTGTAGCATATTTTATTTTAAATTAATGATTTAGGTTTAAACATTTGATTAAAAGATAAACAATAGATGATGAAATATGTATAGAATATGTGAGCAACATGAACTACAATAAATTTAATTGTATTAAATTACTTTTTTTTAATGATTCTTTACATTTATTTGGATTATAAATTGCTAGTGATAAAATATGTAAGTAAAAGAGTTTGAAAATCGTTATTCGACTATCTGTTCCCGTATTAAAAATTTCAAGCCCAAGGCAAAATTGTGATGCTTTAGTTTCTACTTTATTTAATAAAATAATTTGTTTTCTCAATTTCACGATAACAAAATATAATGTTTGGAGTATAAGGGTTTTAATAAATTTAAATATAGCAATTAAAAAAAATTATTATATAATTTCACTTCAAAATTATTTAGTTTATATATAATTAGTAAGTTTTTTTTTTATTTATGAGGTATGATAGTTTAATATCATAATCAATCCATATCAATATCATATATTTTTAATAATAGGTGCCTTGTATCATGAAGTATCGTGTTCGTGTCTCTTTTAAAATAAATTTGTCATTTAATTTAATTTCTTATGACTTAATGAAAACTCAATATATTCAATGGCCATGCAAAAATATACACAACTTATGCATATTTACTTTGCAATAAGCTATACAAATCATTCTAATGTGATTAAAACCAAGGTTTAATAAGGTCAAGAGGAGCTTAGAAAAGGCCCAAAGAAGACAACAATGCTAGCCTCTTGTCCCTCGAACTCTTAACCATTTACCTCCTCCCCATGAATGCATCCTTTTTCCCATGCATGAAACAAGCTCTTCCCTCTCTCTCCCTTGTTGGGAATAGTCACTTTGTCTTAAAACCAGTCCAGGACTCCTTAAGGTCCTCTTGCGTTCAATGCAAAATGCTTTCCCCAATGACGTGGGAGCTCCCATTTTCACTAAACTTAGCGAGATCGAGATCGTGTCGAGTTTCCAATCATGTGAATTCCACAGTATTACAGAATCACAGCTCTCACAATCACAGGAAAGCACGAAATGCGAGATACTGCCCATCCTGCAAGGAAAAAATAATTTCTTGTATTTTCTTATTTATTTTCTATTTTTCTTATTTCTAAGCAGGTTTTTATTTGAGAGACTATTTATATGTTTTTTAGATAATTGAAGATTGTTATTATTTTGGAAGACATTCTCTATTTTATGTCGTTCAGAATCTTGTATTGTTTCCTTTTGCAAGTAGTATGTTTGTATCTTGCTTAGGAACAAGTGATGAATCCTCCTCAACCTTCGTACCACATCATTTTGATGCTATCTGTTTCTTTTTGCAAGTAGTATGTTTGTATCTTGCTTAGGAACAAGTGATGAATCCTCCTCAACCTTCGTACCTCATCATTTTGATGCTATCTTTGTTGTTTTTCAGCCGTGACAGCCACCAAAGGACACTAATCCCCTTTTGAATGCCTTTGAATTTGCTTATCATCTTACCCTTGCCATTCCACAACCACCTCTTCATAAAACCAGTTTCCAAACCACCTTCTAGGACCCTCAAAAAGAAATCAAACCGTATCAGAGCCCGGCAAACCCTAAATTTTTAGAGATTTTTCTTCCTTATCACTACCAAAAATTTCAATATATATATATATATATATATATATATATATATATATATATATATATA
>JXCR01012137.1:85275-106542 GCA_002079205.1 Phalaenopsis hybrid cultivar | reverse complement strand
ATGTCGGTAAAGGATATCATATCCTATTATTCATCAAATGCCTGGATCTTGATGTTATAGGATATGACATCTTTTTGCTCTAACTTCGGTGTGCCTTTATCATCAACACCGTACGCCCCAAAACGACTACTTGCAACCTTGCTTGATGGTTTCATGTATAGCAAAAGGCTATACGTGGACACTTATGCATCGGACATAAGCATCGAAAACCGAACCAAGAAGCAAGGAAAGAAAAGAACAAAAATGAGGTGAGAGAGAGGAGACACTGATCCATCTAAAACAACGAAAAGAAGACTGGATCAGTTCTCAAAAAAAACTCCTATCGAAAAGACCTGGAAAAGTAGGGCCCGGGGTCTTTCGCTGAGGAACACAAAATATCCACTCGCGTTGAATCTCCAAACCCCAAGAACGCAGGATTAATCAACTCGACCAAATGTTCTTCCAAAATGAAATTTAAAATTTTCCAAACCTCGAAGAAAAATGATCGCTGGGAAACCACTATCGATGCTTCCAAACTCATACTAAGTTCGAAATTCTTTCAACTCAATCAATAACTCCATACNCTATATGTTGTCCAGTATAGATCAACTAAATTAGAGGTCAAGAAGCATTGACATTCTGCTAAAGCTTCTCAAATTAGAGGCATATTAATCTTACATCATCCACATGTTCAATTAACCTGATAGAATACTCAGCAAACGCCTAACACATATTGGACACACACCATCCACAGTTTCAATTAATTAAAAAAATAAATTAACAAAAATGTATGTCCAACTCATATGTCCTAAATAATGAACTTAAAATTATATTCCATAAATTACTTCAATGAAGTAAACTATTTTATTTTATTTTAAAACATATAGCTTGAATAACTAAATAGCAACTTGACACTTTTTTTACTTTATGAACAATGTTTTATTCTCCTATCAAATTTTACAATGTTTATGTAACGCTCGGGTTTTGCCTTTCATTTTTTTTGTAATACGAGGGTTACATTTTGAATGAGATCGTTTAGTGCTTTTAGGGGCGATTGAAGGGGAAAACAGGACTGAATGAGTACCTACAAGGGTGATCGCAGAGTAGCTCAAGGTAGGGAGGCAACACGATGGCGTCCTACGAGCAGCGATCGATCGACGGGCATCATCGAGCGGCTCATGAGTGCATTTGTGCGTAAAGCAAGGGGGTTTCCAAAAGGCAAAAGTTGCACTCCTGACAAGGAAGCGAACAACGATGTTAAGAGCAGCACGCAAGCAATCGACACATGCAGATAATCTCGAGCAAAGAAGAGGAGGTAAAAAAGCTAAGATAGTGACTCATGTGCTATTATGCATGAAGGCAACACTCAAGCTATTATGCAATAGCGGTGATGGTGAAGTGCGGTGTCGAAGCATCATGTGCGGGATTGGAATTCATTTGGGGCAAACCTATTGAGTTGAGGTAATTTTTAATTAAGTATTTCATTTTATTATTTCAATCCTAAATTTAAGGCTTATACCTATAGCATATTTTTTAGGGTTTTTATATGAAACAAAATTAGTAATGATAGTTTAGAAGTACGAGCATTCACTAAATGTTGTAGCATATTTTATTTTAAATTAATGATTTAGGTTTAAACATTTGATTAAAAGATAAATAATAGATGATGAAATATGTATAGAATATGTGATCGACATGAACTGCAATAAATTTAATTGTATTAAATTACTTTTTTTTAATGATTCTTTACATTTATTTGGATTATAAATTGCTAGTGATAAAACATGTAAGTAAAATAGTTTGAAAATCGTTATTCGACTATCTGTTCACGTATTACAAAATTTCAAGCCCTAGGCAAAATCGTGATGCTTTAGTTTCTACTTTCTTTAATAAAATAATTTGTGTTCTCAATTTCACGATAACAGTATATAATGTTTGGAGTCTAAGGGTTTTAATAAATTTAAATATAGCAATTATAAAAATTTATTATATAACTTCACTTCAAAATTATTTAATTTATATATAATTAGTAAGTTTTTTTTTTTTATTTAGGAGGTATGATAGTTTAATATCATAATCAATTCATATCAATATCATATATTTTAATAATAAGTGTCTTGTATCATGAAGTATCGTGTTCGTGTCTCTTTTAAAATAAATTTGTCATCTAATTTAATTTCTTATGACTTAATGAAAACTCAATATATTCAATGGCCATGCAAAAATATACACAACTTATGCATATTTACTTTGCAATAAGCTATACAAATCATTCTAATGTGATTAAAACCAAGGTTTAATAAGGTCAAGAGGAGCTTAGAAAAGGCCCAAAGAAGACAACAATGCTAGCCTCTTGTGCCTCACACTCTTAACCATTTACCTCCTCCCCATGAATGCATCCTTTTTCCCATGCATGAAACAAGCTCCTCCCTCTCTCTCCCTTGTTAGGAACAGTCACTTTGTCTTAAAACTAGTTCAGGACTCCTTAAGATCCTCTTGCGTTCAATGCAAAATGCTTTCCCCAATGACGTGGGAGCTCCCATTTCCACTAAACTTAGCAAGATCGAGATCGTGTCGAGTTTCCAATCGTGGGAATTCCACAATATTACAGAATCACTGCTCTCACAATCACAGGAAAGCACAAAATGAGAGATACTGCCCATCCTGCAAGGAAAACATAATTTATTGTATTTTCTTATTTATTTTCTATTTTTCTTATTTCTAAGCAGGTTTTTATTTGAGAGACTATATATATGTTTTTTTAGATAACTGAAGATTGTTATTATTTTGAAAGACGTTCTCTATTTTATGTCGTTCAGAATCTTGTATTGTTTCCTTTTGCAAGTAGTATGTTTGTATCTTGCTTAGGAACAAGTGATGAATCCTCCTCAACCTTCGTACCTCATCATTTTGATGTTATTTGTTTCCTTTTGCAAGTAGTATGTTTGTATCTTGCTTAGGAACAAGTGATGAATCCTCCTCAACCTCCGTACCTCATCATTTTGATGCTTTCTTTCTTGTTTTCAGCCGTGACAGCCACCAAAGTACACTAATGCCCTTCTGGATGCCTTTGAATTTGCTTATCATCTTACCCTTGTCATTCCACAACCACCTCTCCATAAAACCAGTTTCCAAACCACCTTCTAGGACCCTTAAAAAGATATCAAATCGTATCAAAGCCCGGCAAGCCTTCTAGGACACTTCCAAACCATTCCTAATACAATTCTTAGCGATATATAAAAATTTTCAAATCCAACTTTCCTATCTTTACCAAAATTTCACCCCAACACCTACACCAAAACCTAACCCCCTAACCAACTTTGATTTGCGAACGTATATCTGTCGAAAACATGATCAAGAGAAGAGGACGTCATGCCACCAAAGATAAACCCTCAGATAGGTGTTCAAAAACTTAAAATGGAAGATAANTTTCCTATCTTTACCAAAATTTCACCCCAACACCTACACCAAAACCTAACCCCCTAACCAACTTTGATTTGCAAACGTATATCTGTCGAAAACATGATCAAGAGAAGAGGACGTCATGCCACCAAAGATAAAACCTCAGATAGGTGTTCAAGAACTTAAAATGGAAGATATGCAAAGGAAAATCCTCCAAACACAACAGAGGTTTGTCACCTTTACGAAGATAAAATCTAATGAGGTCACCCGTTGTCACAATAATGACTCGTCAAAACAAGAAAAATATGGGAATCCCTTCCACCAAATAATTTTCAGTGATAAAGAACCACTATCTCAATGGTTCAACATAAAATATCAGACAGGCTAGGATCTCAGAGTAAAGGTGGATTTATCGGATTTTGAAGATCGTGTGGATCCAAATAAGTTCATTGAGTGGCTTCAAACAGTAGAGTGATTTTTTTTAGTACAATGATATTCCTCAAGAAAAAAGAAGCCACAAAGCTCGGGAAAAATGCTTCATTGTGATGAGCGAACCTAAAGCATCTCCGACAATGAGAAGGGAATGTAGTGCAAAAATAAAATGAGAGATGTAGTGCAAAAACCTTCCCCAATATTACTGACGGGATATGTTCATAAAACTATATCACCTACACCAGAGAGATTCTTTTGTGGAGTAGATAGCTGAGTTTGAGCAATTTATGTTGAAATGTGGGCTAGTAAAGCCCAAGAAAAACACCATAGCTCAATATCTAAGAGAATTAAGATTGTCCAATAGAAATGTGGTATAGTTGCAACTTTATTGAACAACACAGAATGTTCAGACCGTAACACTGAAGAAGGAAAGACAGCAAGCCAATATGAGGTCCACAACACCCTCCAAACAGAATTCAACCATCTTATCAAGTACTAAAAGTGTGCCAAATGAAGCACCAAACACGACCTAACAAGGAGTAATCCGCACAAATTGAAGAAAAAGTGGAGCCCATTAGTACTCCCAAATCTATCCCTGCCAGTAACTGCTTCAAGTGTCACGGTTTTGGCCACATATTACTTGATTGCCCAAACATGAGGGCCATTTCTTTCACCGAAAGAGCAGTTAAATAAATGACCAATAACATAGGAGATGATGAAAACTTCAGAGAAAATTCTCAACTTCAAGCACACAAAGAAGAGACTCGAAAGATTCAANAGAGGTTTGTCACCTTTACGAAGATAAAATCTAATGAGGTCACCCGTTGTCACAATAATGACTCGTCAAAACGAGAAAAATATGGGAATCCCTTCCACAAAATAATTTTCAGTGACAAAGAACCACTATCTCAATGATTCAACATAAAATATCAAAGTAGACGCTTGGATCTCAAAGTAAAGGTGGATTTATCGGATTTTGAAGATCGTATGGATCCAAATAAGTTCATTGAGTGGCTTCAAACAGTAGAGTGAATTTTTTAGTACAATGATATTCCTCAAGAAAAAAGACGCCACAAAGCTCGAAAAAAATGCTTCATTGTGATGAGCGAACCTAAAGCCTCTTCGACAATGAGAAGGGAATGCTAAAATTACTGTGGTCCAATATAAAATGAGAAATGCAGTGCAAAAACCTTCCCCAGTATTACTGACGGGATATGTTCATAAAACTATATCACCTACACCGGAGAGATTCTTCTGTGGAGTAGATAGCTGAGTTTGAGCAATTTATGTTGAAATGTGGGCTAGTAGAGCCCAAGAAAAACACCATAGCTCAATATTTAAGAGAATTAAGATTGTCCAATAGAAATGTGATATAGTTGCAACCTTATTGAACAACACAGAATGTCCAGACCGTAGCACTGAAGATGGAAAGACAGCAAGCCAATATGAGGTCCACAACACCCTCCAAACAGAATTCAACCATCATATCAAGTAATAAAAGTGCGTCAAATGAAGCACCAAACACGACCTAACAAGAGGAGTAATCCACACAAATTGAAGAAAAAGTGGAGCCCATTAGTACTCCCAAATCTATCCCTGCCAGTAACTGCTTCAAGTGTCACGATTTTGGCCACATACTACTTGATTGCCCAAACATGAGGGCCATTTCTTTCACCGAAGGAGCAGTTAAATAAATGGCCAATAACATGGGAGATGATGAAGACTTCAGAGGAAACTCTCAACTTCAAGCATACAAAGAAGAGACACGAAAGATGCTAAGCCCATGACAGAAGCTCTAGTTGGATTAAAATTGGTTGTTCTAGAATGTAGTGAGTCCGGGAAGCCGATACCAGAAAAGAAACATCCTTTGTTGAGAGAGTCGTTCGATATCTTGATTGACAGTTTACCTCTTAAGTAGGTTTGTTAACGATCCGATTTTGAGCCGAGTTGGGGTCAACTCAAAATAGGCTTGTGGCTATTTATATTCGATTTTGAGCAGAGACGGCTCGAAATCGAAAAGAGCTAGCTCAAACCGAGTTATTTGGATCCACTTTAGCTAGGAATCAACTCGAACCGGCTTAAAATTGAAACTAACTGCTCAATTTGAGTTATTTGGATCCATTCCAGCTCAAAATAGGCTTGAAAATTTGCTCGACTTGTTATATTCAATTTTACTTAGCATTATATACATAATTTTTATAAATAAAAAATACTACGGTCAATTCATGTATGGCTCAAAATCACCTCAAAAAAATTTAATTTGAAGTTTCGGCTCATAGCTCGATTATTTATTTCGATTCGAGCAAAGATTCAAATCAATTTCGAGCGATTAACCATCTTCGAGCTAAATTCACAGCCCTACTCTTAAGTGGTTTCCACTGAGAATAGTCCAATATGACACAAGTTTTATCATATATGTCAAAAATGAATGATTATTTATTCTATCATAATAGACTTTAGAAGTTCGTATGTGTTATGGAGTTGCCTAAAATAGAAGGGAGCATAAATTTTGCGGTGGTACTGCCTCAAACACAACATAATGATGATTTTATAATGATGGTGATAGATCAAATCCAAAAGCGTCCAGTGAAGAAGGTGATGCCCTTCCTAGCCAAGGAGAATGACAAGAGAGCTCCCGTTTCAGCAAGACTTAGCGAGATCCTGATCTCGTCGAGTTCTCATTTGCAAGAAATCCACAGTATCATGTAATCATTGTTCCCGAGATTGCAGGAGAGCAGGAAACAAGCGATGTCGCCCCATTTTATATGGAAACAATAATTTCTTGGCTTTTTCTTTAAATTATTTTCCTATTTTTTTATTTCTAAGAAGGGACTTTATTTGAGGGGCTACTTATGTTTTTTTTTCCTGGTTTAAAAACTTTTGATGATTGTTATTGTTTTGGGAGATATTAATCTCTATTTATATGTTCTTCAGAGTTTAATATCATTTTCTTTTACAAGTGGTGTGTCTATAATTTTGTTATTTTTCAGTCAGGAAAGCTATTGAATGACACTTATCCCCTTCTAAACGTCATTGAATTCGCTTATTATTTTCCCCTTGCCATTCCACAACCTCCTCTCGGCAAAACCCACTTCCTAACCACCTTCTACGAGCCCTAGATTAGTATCACCCATGATTCTCACTCATTTGAATTCCCCTGACGTCAATTGATTAACTGTATGTGTGAGTCCATATATAGCCTTTGAATAGCTATTATATAAGAAAAGTTGAATGCCATCCATTTTCAGAAATAAAGTTTTATAAAATTCTATAAATATACATCTGTCGGCACAAAAAAGAGAAAGAAAGAGATTGTTTGGGGGGTCGCCCGTAAGAAGCTGTCGGTTGCCGGAATCGAAATCCCGTCACCCGCTTCGGAAGGACTTTTTAATTTACGTGTATATATATATATATATATATAANTCATTGGTTGTAATTGGATATATACACACTACTCCAGTTAAATCCCTCCCTCTCGAGACTCAATTATAGCTCGCTGCATTGTTTAAAGAAAAATGAAAAAAAAACAAATAGAATCAATCTTATTTCACTGGTTTGGTTTGGTTGTTCATCAATATATCAGTCAAATTTACTAGTTAAAAATTAACTTTATTTGGTTTTTGGCGATTTGTTCTTTTGTTTTCTAAAACTAATCCAATTAAAATCACACTATGACAATTTATTCAAATATTACATCACTAGAGTCAATAAACAATTAAAAACAATTTATAGAAATATAAATATGCATTTAGTCAACATGCCATAATTATAAATGTTAACAAATATTAATTGGTATTATCTTAGTTATGTTATTTAACCTAATAATAATTAGGTTAATTGTTCATGTTGATTGCATTAAATTTCAAGCAAATTGATTTGAACTAATGAAATTAAAGCTTGGTTTAAAAAGTATGTTGACGGGCTCGATTCTCCAAATTTTACAATTTAAATCAAATAATTTTAGTTAATTTGGCAACCAGAGCAAATGCACACTCCTGACTATAATTGACTACAGAACATTGCAAACAGCCAACTTGCTCAATTTGTGACACTCAAAGACTTTAGCAACCAGGAATTCTACTTAAGATCACCATTTACTATCAATTATTTGAAAGAACTTAAGGATTCTTTACCCGCAACCACATGGAAAACCAAGATATCACTACCATCAATGGTCGGCACCTATAAATATCTTGAGGCGTTAGTGATGCGGGGCACAGGGCATCAAAGAAGTGACAACAATCGCGTGACTCCCGTCTTCGATGAAATCAATCCAGAGTTTGAGAGATCCCATCAGCCTTCCTAGCCCTATGAATTCCTGCCCAGAGGCTTAGTTACTCTAGGCCTATAAGTTGTTTTTCTGTATTTTAGGTCAATTTTTTATTGTGTTTCTGTCAAAAAAGTCAGTGGTGTCCCCTGTTTCCCCTTCTAGCGTTGTATCCAAGGGTGAGTGGTGCTCCGATTATATCTTAATCAAAGATGGTGATTAGTTTTGAAGGGTCGAGTAGTGTCCCGGCTATATTTTGGCCCCGAGGTTATATTTATCTCTAACTTTCCTTTACCCGCATCCGTTACTTCACTGGCAAAAGCCCATTTCCTCGCGACTGTCCCACAAAACAGCACCCTTTTGTTCCCTGTTGTTGCTTCCCACCACCTTGCCTCCACTGTCAGCCATCCTACCTCCCTTTCCTTCCAAACGCCAACTCTTTACCCAACTCCCTTCTTTTCCAACTGCAGGTCACTTTCATCCTGACTTTCTACACACCACTGCCGCAACACTCCCTACCACTTAGCACCCTCCCATCCCGCATGGCTACCCACTACTCATTGGGATACATTCCTAATGTTGTTCATGTCTATGCTAGTTTTATTTCCGTTGGTGTGATTATATTCCCCTATTTTGAAGTCAACTATATTATTTTATTTCCTATCATTGTTTGGGTAACTTCAGTATCAATTAGCTGAGGAATCAAATCATTTAACATCAGAATCCATGAAAAAAAAAGAGAGATTTTATCGAACTTTGTAATAAAAAGACACAATTTGCAAAAAAAATAAAAACCACACAAATCTTATATAAATAAATATGCAACTGTAGAAATAAAGACGCAAGTGATTATCTGATATAAGCAAGAACTACNGGTTGTTCTAGAATGTAGTGAGTCCGGGAAGCCGATACCAGAAAAGAAACATCCTTTGTTGAGAGAGTCGTTGGATATCTTGATTGACAGTTTACCTCTTAAGTAGGGTTATTAACGATCCGATTTTGATCCGAGTTGGGGTTAACTCAAAATGGGCTTGTGGCTATTTATATTCGATTTTGAGCAGAGACGGCTCGAAATTGAAAAGAGCTAGCTCAAACTGAGTTATTGGGATCCACTTTAGCTAGGAATCAACTCGATCCGACTAAAAATTGAAACTAACTGCTCAATATGAGTTATTTGGATCCATTCCAGCTCAAAATAGGCTTGAAATTTGCTTGACTTGTTATATTGAATTTTACTTAGCATTATATACACAATTTTTATAAATAAAAAATACTACGGTCAATTCATGCATGGCTCAAAATCAGCCCGAAAAAAATTTAATCTGAAGTTTCGGCTCATAGCTTGATTATTTATTTCGATTCGAGCCAAGATTCAAATCAGTTTTCGAGCGATTAACCATCTTCGAGCTAAAATAATAGCCCTACTCTTAAGTGGTTTCCACTGAGAATAGTCCAATATGACACAAGTTTTATCCTGAGTTGGTTCCTCCCAGCAAATTTTTTTATTGGATGCACCCAAGTAATGAGAAGTTGGAAAATCAAATTATATATTTAATGTCTCTAAACTTGATTCATGAGAATGTCTATCTATGTATAGTTACAACTCTGATTGTGTCAAAAATGAATGATTATTTATTCTATCAGAATAGACTTTGGAAGTTTGTATGTGTTAAGGAGTTGCCTAAAATAGAAGGGAGCATAAATTTTGCGGTGGTACTGCCTCAAACACAACATAGTGATGATTTTATAATGATGGTGATAGATCAAATCCAAAAGCGTCCAGTGAAGAAGGCGATGCCCTTCCTAGCCAAGGAGAATGACAAGAGAGCTCCTATTTCAGCAAAACAGCGAGATCCTGATCTCATCGAGTTCTCATTTGCGAGAAATCCACAGTATCATGTAATCATTGTTCCCGAGATTGCAGGAGAGCAGGAAACAAGCGATGTCGCCCCATTTTATATGGAAACAATAATTTCTTGGCTTTTTCTTCAAATTATTTTCCTTTTTTTTATTTCTAAAAAGGGACATTATTTGAGGGGCTACTTATGTTTTTTTTTTTTTCTGGTTTAAAGACTTTTGATGATTGTTATTGGTTTGGGAGATATTAATCTCTATTTATATGTTCTTCAGAGTTTAATATCATTTTCTTTTACAAGTGGTGTGTCTATAATTTTGTTATTTTTCAGTCAGGATAGCTATTGAATGACACTTACCCCCTTCCAAACGTCATTGAATTCGCCTATTATTTTCCCCTTGTCATTCCACAACCTCCTCTCGGCAAAACCCACTTCCTAACCACCTTCTACGAGCCCTAGATTAGTATCACCCATGGTTCTCACTCATTTGAATTCCCCTCATGTCAATTGATGAACTGTATGTGTGAGTCCATATATAGCCTTTGAATACCTATTATATAAGAAAAGTTGAATGCCATCCATTTTCAGAAATAAAGTTTTATAAAATTTTATAGATATACATCCTTGTGCTTGGATATCAAAGGTATGGTGATAGATTTTGACACTATTTTGTGGCTCCAGCATGGTGTGAGAGGACACAGAACAATGGTTAAATACGTTGTAGAATAGGTAAAGGGCGTAAGAGTAGCGATGTCAGAAATATGGCTTGAACGGCAACTGGAAGGCTAGCCGGCAGAAAAAACATTAGATTTATGTTGTCAACAGCAGATGGCAGCAAGCTTGGGGAGGAAGAAAGTCTTTAGACTTTCGGAAGAGATCGTCACCTAGATCCAATCAAAATAAAGACATACCACCTGAGAAAAAACAAAAAAGACGACACTCAAATAGAAAAAACATGGACAAATAAATATCCAATTAACACAAAACAAAGTAAAATTTTGCACAACTAGGCTCTAGGCAGTATGCTTATACTAATCTATCAAAAAACTCTAATTCAAAATAGACTGATAATAAAATAATAATAATAAGAAGGATCCCACACAATAAAACACCCAAGGCGCGAGAAAATCCTACTCTCAGAACTGAAGCGAGATTGGATTCCATCCCGCTTTGATTCTGCAATCACAGGATCCCAGGATGCAGCTGCATTAAATTGTCCATAAAATTGAGAATTTACATTAAACGTCAACCCATTCTACTTTCTTTTTCTTCTTCCAAGTTTATAAACATAATATTGATCGCACACATTTTTTTCCAACAACAAGCATGCAATTGCCAACGAGACTCGTCAACCACAATCACTTTGTTGACCAACCTCTCCACGCAATGCAACTTCAACTTTGATGCATACAAGAGCAAAAGGTCTTTTAAATACCATTGACTTATTCATCCTTGCAAAGTCATTGGTTGTAATTGGATATATACACACTACTCCAGTTAAATCCCTCCCTCTCGAGACTCAATTATAGCTCGCTGCATTGTTTAAAGAAAAATGAAAAAAAAACAAATAGAATCAATCTTATTTCACTGGTTTGGTTTGGTTGTTCATCAATATATCAGTCAAATTTACTAGTTAAAAATTAACTTTATTTGGTTTTTGGCGATTTGTTCTTTTGTTTTCTAAAACTAATCCAATTAAAATCACACTATGACAATTTATTCAAATATTACATCACTAGAGTCAATAAACAATTAAAAACAATTTATAGAAATATAAATATGCATTTAGTCAACATGCCATAATTATAAATGTTAACAAATATTAATTGGTATTATCTTAGTTATGTTATTTAACCTAATAATAATTAGGTTAATTGTTCATGTTGATTGCATTAAATTTCAAGCAAATTGATTTGAACTAATGAAATTAAAGCTTGGTTTAAAAAGTATGTTGACGGGCTCGATTCTCCAAATTTTACAATTTAAATCAAATAATTTTAGTTAATTTGGCAACCAGAGCAAATGCACACTCCTGACTATAATTGACTACAGAACATTGCAAACAGCCAACTTGCTCAATTTGTGACACTCAAAGACTTTAGCAACCAGGAATTCTACTTAAGATCACCATTTACTATCAATTATTTGAAAGAACTTAAGGATTCTTTACCCGCAACCACATGGAAAACCAAGATATCACTACCATCAATGGTCGGCACCTATAAATATCTTGAGGCGTTAGTGATGCGGGGCACAGGGCATCAAAGAAGTGACAACAATCGCGTGACTCCCGTCTTCGATGAAATCAATCCAGAGTTTGAGAGATCCCATCAGCCTTCCTAGCCCTATGAATTCCTGCCCAGAGGCTTAGTTACTCTAGGCCTATAAGTTGTTTTTCTGTATTTTAGGTCAATTTTTTATTGTGTTTCTGTCAAAAAAGTCAGTGGTGTCCCCTGTTTCCCCTTCTAGCGTTGTATCCAAGGGTGAGTGGTGCTCCGATTATATCTTAATCAAAGATGGTGATTAGTTTTGAAGGGTCGAGTAGTGTCCCGGCTATATTTTGGCCCCGAGGTTATATTTATCTCTAACTTTCCTTTACCCGCATCCGTTACTTCACTGGCAAAAGCCCATTTCCTCGCGACTGTCCCACAAAACAGCACCCTTTTGTTCCCTGTTGTTGCTTCCCACCACCTTGCCTCCACTGTCAACCATCCTACCTCCCTTTCCTTCCAAACGCCAACTCTTTACCCAACTCCCTTCTTTTCCAACTGCAGGTCACTTTCATCCTGACTTTCTACACACCACTGCCGCAACACTCCCTACCACTTAGCACCCTCCCATCCCGCATGGCTACCCACTACTCATTGGGATACATTCCTAATGTTGTTCATGTCTATGCTAGTTTTATTTCCGTTGGTGTGATTATATTCCCCTATTTTGAAGTCAACTATATTATTTTATTTCCTATCATTGTTTGGGTAACTTCAGTATCAATTAGCTGAGGAATCAAATCATTTAACATCAGAATCCATGAAAAAAAAAGAGAGATTTTATCGAACTTTGTAATAAAAAGACACAATTTGCAAAAAAAATAAAAACCACACAAATCTTATATAAATAAATATGCAACTGTAAAAATAAAGACGCAAGTGATTATCTGATATAAGCAAGAACTACGATAAAAAAATAAAGGCTGCACACATCACTGCAATATACTTTCTCAAAATACAGATAATTTAACATAATAACAATTACAAACGATTCTTGGAACTTGCTTAAAATTGTTTGCCCATTACTCAGCAATTGCTACCTGCCGCATTTTATAAAAAAAAAGGATGCGAATCTCTATCAGTTTAAAATCATAATTCCAGGATAATTAGGGATATTATTGTACAACAAGAAAGGCCGTTCCATCCAAGAAGATGGAAAATGTGAACTGCTTACCTTGACTCATCAAAATCAGCCTGTCCTTTTGTCACATTTCCAGTCTGTCTTAGCAACTCAATAAAGGTGTTAAATACATCCATCTATGATGAAAAATGCAACAAAACTGAGATAGACCAAATGGAAAGTTTTATTTCTTAAATAAAATTGCATACATAACATTTAATAGTACCTTGACATTTTCCTCTCTTTCACGAAACCTTTCTATCAACCTTGGGCATGCCTATAAAAAGTAGTAAAAATCAATATAATGAAATACAATACATAGTCTATGGCGATTACAAACACTTTAGAACCATCGAAAACAGTTTTACAGATGTNCGTTTCCAGTCTGTCTTAGCAACTCAATAAAGGTGTTAAATACATCCATCTATGATGAAAAATGCAACAAAATTGAGATAGACCAAATGGAAAGTTTTATTGCTTAAATAAAATCGCATACATAACATTTAATAGTACCTTGACATTTTCCTCTCTTTCACGAAACCTTTCTATCAACCTTGGGCATGCCTATAAAAAGTAGTAAAAATCAATATAATGAAATACAACACATAGTCTACGGTGATTACAAACACTTTAGAACCATCGAAAACAGTTTTACAGATGATCCTTAAAACAAATTAAGCAAATTTCAGCTACATGTCCTACAGCAACCTCAGCCAACAAAGCTTTAACAGCCAATGTATAAAAAATACAACCCCAACTTCATTGCAACATTGTAAAGTAGTATATCATCTATCGCTTTTTTTTTTTTTTGGCTGTTAGCACTGGACAATAAAAAGAGCAGAGAATCAAGTATCTAACTTACCTCCAAGTACATCNAGCTACATGCTCCTACAGCAACCTCAGCCAACAAAGCTTTAACAGCCAATGTATAAAAAATACAACCCCAACTTCATTGCAACATTGTAAAGTAGTATATCATCTATCGCTTTTTTTTTTTTTTTTGGCTGTTTAGCACTGGACAATAAACAGAGCAGAGAATCAAGTATCTAACTTACCTCCAAGTACATGTTTGAGAGCATCTCTGGCCGTGAAACAATAATAGCTGATAAGCATTTTGCAGCAGCTCTTCGAACTTTCCAACTGACATCCTCGTCGTCAGTATATTCATTTGCGCTTTCACTGCCACAGATTTACATGATTAGTTAAGGAAACAAAATTCAACTGGATTCTTCAAATGATCAATGGCGGTACATGAGTCATTCAATAACATACTCCTCTTCCTCCTCCACGTTACCCTCATCATCAGTATCTTCATCCATGCTATCCGTGAAATTCGGATCATAGCTTAAATATTCCAGAGTAAGATTCAAGATATCATGACAATATGAAGATATATCTCTGGGACATCTCAGTAGAAAACTTTCCAACGCCTACCAAAATATAGGATTCAACATGAAATCAAACGAAATAAAAAAATACAAATAAAGTTCCTGATAAAGTTCTAGTTGAATGTGATGATAAAATTACCTGCAAACTGTACTCACGCAGCTCTTCATCAGCTTCAGACGCACTTGTGCAGTAGCTAATGAGCAGGGGAACAGTCTCCCCAAGATGAGGCCCAAAACGATATCCAACAGAACGACTGGGGTAAAATGATAAAGATAAAATTCACCAATAACAATGTTACTTGAGGGACATGAAGACAGCAGAAATAACACAAACTCATTGATGCCATAAATAAATCAAATTGCAAGGAAACAATGGATTTGCAACATGAAAAGGAATATAAAGACCAATGCAAAATTCATCAAACCAAAGCCCACGTCAACAATTTTAATGTGTGCATATGAAGAACAAATATGTAGAAAACTTCTTAATGAATCAGTTAGAATGGAGACAATTAGAATTATTGGCACATTAGATGGACTTTAAAAAGCTACAATAATTGAGCAAATAGCTCTTCAAAAGTACAACAAAAAAGTAACTTAAAGCATAGAATACTTTCCATCATTTGACAAATAAAAAAATGCACAATTTCTCCTATTCAGATTTTGACATAATTTTAGCANCACATTAGATGGACTTTAAAAAGCTACAATAATTGAGCAAATAGCTCTTCAAAAGTACAACAAAAAAGTAACAAGCATAGAATACTTTCCATCATTTGACAAATAAAAAAATGCACAATTTCTCCTATTCAAATTTTGACATAATTTTAGCATAAGAGAATGGATACAAACAGAAGACAATAATGTTTGCGCTAGCATTTGATAAGAAAAGTGAAGAGCTTATAAATACTTAAAACTTAAGTTAAATAACATGCAAAGATAAGGAAAGACTAAGCACTAAATCCATCAACCAAAAGATTTATATGACATCAGGACGGAAAATAAAAGGACCGCTTGAAGAAGTTCAACATGGTGGCAATTTTAGAATAGTAAATCGCTAGACTCAAGCAACAACTCTGGTACCACCGCAACAGCTAGAACCATGAATGTAACTTGAGTTTGTAGTCACTTAAGAGTGCCTAAATTGCACCATGTTTTATTAAAACTGTAGTTGAGCTCCCTCTAACTCAAGTTGAGACACCCTTCAGGAAGTTGGGCTTAACATGGTGTGGACTCAAATGAGCTGCAGAGATATCCACAAGCTTACAAATAAGAAAATAGTAGTTGATAATAGTTGAAGATGAAAGTTCATAGAAGAGGAACCTATTCACAGTCCATACGCAAGTGAAACGCCACACAAGACCTGTCTGTCTCAGGAACTCAATGAGCTTACAATGATGCAGCAAAGGTGGACAAGTTGCAATGAATAGATTGACACGGAGTAGTACCCCTAACTCAAAATCACTAGTATATACTAATTTCATTTGTATCAGAATCAATATATTATTTGGAGGCAATCCGGTTTAGAACCAAAATTAATTTGAAGTCATGGTTAAGATATCTAACTCTTAAACATCAAGATAGCTTTTGGTGTAAAAGCATGAGTTTTATCAGGACCTCTACCGTTAAATGCACTCATATTCAATTAATCTTTAGCACTCAGAGTCATAGCTCCCTGATAAAAATAATAGAGAATATGAAAAGCAATTGTTTAGGGTTTCAATTCATTAACTAGGGAAAAATGCACGATCATTAAAATATTGTAAATCTTAACATAAAGGTGCTCTTTCATGTAACAGCTTGACTTCTATCAGAAACTATAAGAAGGGTGCTCATATGGAGCACTCCAAAGTGGTGATCTCCTCCAAGGGTTAGAGGGATGCTCACGGGGATAGTTATCTTTCCTTTTTCATCCCATCTACTTGTTGCCCCTCTAGCTAGGGCAAAAAGCACGATCATTAAAATATTGTAAAGCTTAACATAAAGGTGCTCATTCTTGTAACAACTTGACTTCTATCAGGAACTCTAAGAAGGGTGCTCATATGGAGCACTCCAAGGTGGTGATCTACTCCAAGGGTTAGAGTGATGCTCACGAGGATTGTTATCTTTCCTTTTTCATCCCATCTGCTTGTTGTNAAGGGTTAGAGGGATGCTCACGGGGATAGTTATCTTTCCTTTTTCATCCCATCTACTTGTTGCCCCTCTAACAAGGGCAAAAAGCATGATCATTAAAATATTGTAAATTTTAACATAAAGGTGCTCATTCTTGTAACAACATGACTTCTATCAGGAACTCTAAGAAGGGTGCTCATATGGAGCACTCCAAGGTGATGATCTACTCCAAGGGTTAGAGTGATGCTCACGAGGATAGTTATCTTTCCTTTTTCATCCCATCTGCTTGTTGCCCTTCCCCGCAACCCCTTTCCCCCTGATTCCAGTTGCCAGCCCCATTCCTCACGTGAACCTGCCGCAAACCACTTCATCTTTTCTCAACTGCAACCACACCATTTGATCTCTCAACTCCCTAGCCGCTGAATCATTCCAGCATCCCATAAAGCCACTAAAACAGACCCCCTACCTAACCCGTTATTATTATCAGCCACCCAGCCTTCACATAAAACAGCAGAATCCAGCCCCTTTTCAGTCATTTGTGTTTCAACCTCCCGTAACTCCCTCATCCAGCAGTCTACCCGTATGTCTTGTTTCCTCAGCCATCCAAANGTCTACCCGTATGTCTTGTTTCCTCAGCCATCCAACCACCAACACTCCCCCAACTAAACCACTCCCTCATGCTTCCTGCAGCCAGCCGGTTACAGGCTGCTGTCCAGCCTACCCCTCACGGCCCTGTAACCCCATCCAGTCCATCTCACTGCTATCTTCACTCCCTCTGACACAGCCAGTCACTGCCACAGCCACCCCCAACTCTTCTCGTCACTGCAGCAGCCCGTCGCAGCCCTCCAACAGCTATCGCAGCCCACTCCACCATATCCAGTCACTGCTCATAACCTTCCAAACCATCCTACTGTTGTCGCCTTCACCAAACCAGTCCCCTAACTGTTAGCCAGCCGCCATCCACCCTCTTCGCTTTCGCCCTAGGGTGTTAGTTTATATTTTTCGNTATCTTCACTCCCTCTGACACAGCCAGTCACTGCCACAGCCACCCCCAACTCTTCTCGTCACTGCAGCAGCCGTCCCAGCCCTCCAACAGCTATCGCAGCCCACTCCACCATATCCAGCCACTGCTCATAACCTTCCAAACCATCCTATTGTTGTCGCCTTCACCAAACCAGTCCCCTAACTGTTAGCCAGCCGCCATCCACCCTCTTCACTTTCGCCCTAGGGAGTTAGTTTATATTTTCCGTCTTGGTTGTAACTGTTTGCATTTCAGCAATAAAATTTGCATTCCAATTGTGGTTTGTGTTAACTCTGGTATCACAGAGATTATGTAATACCTAAAAACAACAAAATGTGAGTTAAACTTATTTTTTTAAATTATACCACATTTTCGCACCTCCCTTTAACTATCAAGTTTATCTTTATAAAATTCTACACTTTATTCCAATTCATTTTAGTACATTGAATTATATATTAATTTCAAATATACATGTATATATATATATATAGAGAGAGAGAGAGAGAGAGAGAGAAAGAGAGAGAGAGAGAGAGGTTAAATAATTTGTATTTAAATAAAATTTTCCAAAGTTTGAATAATATTATTATAGCAGTTATTATGGCACCAAAATCAAAACCCACTGTCAACAACATGCAAAGTCTAGATTTAATTTAAAGGGTGACTAAACTAAATAAGTTAACTTATGTAATCTTATACATATGTGTGTTTCTGCGTGTGCGTGTGCGTGTTAAACCCACCAAAACAGGTGAAATATTTGCGTACATAAGATGTACGCAGCGCTGCGTACATCCGAGGTTATTCTGGGGGTACAGGGGAGTTATATCCGGGTTATACCGGAGGTTACAAGGGAGTATAACCCCGATATAACCCCATTGTACCCCCTGAATAACCCCTGATGTACGCAGCGCTGCGTACATCTTACGTACGCAAATATTTCTCCCAAAACAGAGAGCAGCTTCTCTCAGGTAGCAACTACGGAGGAAGAAATAAGAAGAAAGAAGAAGAAAGTAGAAGAAGAAGAAAAGAAATAAGAGAAGAAAAAAAGGATGAAAGAAGGGAAAGTAAGAAACAAGGGATCAAAAGCAAGGCTTTGCAGGTAAGAAAATTGAATATACATGTATATTTATATAAATATTTATTTAATCTAATAAAAACCTATAATTTCTCCCCAATTTTTGTGAAATTGCTATTTGGCCTAACATTGGCTGTTATGAATTAGGTTGTTAGGTGCAAGAATTGAAAGAAATAGATTAGAAGAAAAAAAAAAGCTTGTATGTGAGGAAGTCATTTTGAGATAAAATCAACAATTGGAAGTATTTTTGTGTTAAATTAAGTTTGATGTAAGAACTTAATAAAAATAATGAAGTTTTTTATTTCTAGAACGTTTAGAAAAGTAAGCAACTTAAGCTGAGCTTAGAGAAGGAATTCATCGTGAGATTGACTTCATAACCAATGCGAGATATACAACTGCTAAAATAGGAAGCATATTTTTATAGGACTAATGTTTGCTACTCTTTATGAGTTTTTTTTTTCAATGCATTAGCATTTTAGGTTTCTTACATACTGAGCATATCTGATACAATTAGCAGTCTAATTCATATAAATGATTATCAGCTCATTTTCAGTTTATAACGTTATTATAGAAATGCAATATCAAGCACATTTGTTGATTATTACATCTTACTATATCTGTGCCCATGCAAATAAATTGTTTTTTTACAGGTACATTAAATTTAAACAATAATAGCAAATGAAATAATTAAAACATATGACTATGATAAAAAAATGTCATGTAATTTATGATAGATGGGCAATTATACTGATAAGCAGTGCAGGAGAAGGCAAAAGTTCTGGTGATATGAGCCTTGATAGAAAAATGATTTAATTTACGGCTCTTAATATTAAGCTAGGGACAAAGGAACTAGTATTACGAGGCCGTTGATAAAATATGTGTTGAGTGATCAATCTTCATGTAAAGATAAAATGCAAATGCATATCAAGGTTGATCATCTCAACACATATTTTCAGTTTATAAAGTTATTATAGAAATGCAAAATCAAGCACATTTGTTGATTATTACATCTTACCATATCTGTGCCCATGCTAATAAATTGTTTTTTTACAGGTAAATTAAATTTAAACAATAATAGCAAATGAAATAATTAAAACATATGACTATGATAAAAAAATGTCATGAAATTTATGATAGATAGGCAATTATACTGATAAACTGTGCAGGACAAGGCAAAAGTTATGGTGATATGAACCTTTATAGAAAAATGATTAAATTTACGGCTCTTAATATTAAGCTAGGGA
This sequence comes from Phalaenopsis hybrid cultivar, assembly GCA_002079205.1. NCBI lineage: Eukaryota > Viridiplantae > Streptophyta > Magnoliopsida > Asparagales > Orchidaceae > Phalaenopsis > Phalaenopsis hybrid cultivar. Next base: position 86,379 of record JXCR01012137.1, on the reverse strand, counting down.
CAAAAAAACAAGTATTACGAGGCCGTTGATAAAATATGTGTTGAGATGATCAACCTTCATAAGCAATTATTAATCCATATAAAGTGGGTGAGACCTAACGAGAGGAAATATATCAAAGCCTATGTAAAGATAATATGATATTTCTAAGACCAAAAAAATAAATAAATAAATTGATAATAAGAATCACTAAAAGAATGAAAAAAATAAATACAAGATATTCTTTAGTATGGTGGCTTAAAGATCTTGCTAGTAGCAGTTTCATTATCCATTTCTAACCACTTTTATATCCATTTTTTATATATTCTTTTCATTATTTAAATACCAAAGCATGTTTATTTTTTATTAATGTCATTACGTATATTAGTTACTGACCAGCATACACGTTACTTATTTCTTGTATATTTGAATCTTATTTTAGCAACATTTATCTCATTGAATGTGTAGCAAACTAGATACTATAATATTGGTTTTCAAAGAGTTAAAAGAAGCATACCGACTAGTCCATTGTATAGCTTTTGGTCTTACAGTCTCCGTTGTTTATAGAAGACAGTTATAACTGATGTAGATGGAGATTTTAGGGTACTTATAATTTTATATTTGATGTAATTTCAAAAACTTTGTATTTTATTTAGGGATTCCTTATATACCTTCAGTATTTATGGCTCAAGAACATTTGAGGAATTGAAATGTAAGAGTTTGTTTTATGATGAATTGGTTAAATTAATTCTCCACTCATCTGATGCTGATGAGTACAAGCCAGGGTAAGAGTTGGGGAGTCTATCTGAATCATCATCCTCTAGTACACCTCTATTTAACTTGAGTGGGTTGATTGGTGTGATAGATTAAGATGAAGAAACTATGGTATGTAGAAGTATGCGTTGGAGTTTAAGCAGTTAAAACAACCCCCTATACAATTTGCAAAGCTGATCAAAATGTTCAACGAGCAAAGTCAGCAAATCAATAAGGCTTCTGGGTTGAGCTCATTTAAAGATCCAACTTAAGCTATTCCCAAAAGTTCAAGCCATGAATAAGAAAAAGATAAGTTAAAATTTAAATTTGTGAAAAGTTATAATAGGTCATTAACCATGTAGCATTCCCCATAAC